>SNQJ01S0183497.1:0-10990 GCA_010110895.2 Picea sitchensis | reverse complement strand
AAGCCCTCAATAATTCGGCCCTGATGGAAGAATGCTCCAAATGAGCCCAAACTCGGTCAGATAATAGATCAGGGCAGTGGGAACCTCCTCCTGAAGTTTCAAGCCCAACGTCCAAGGCCAACCTCTCCAACTACTGAATCTTCTAAGGGAGTTGCGCCCTCCTGAATAGCTGAAACCCTAGGCAACTCGTCCCTGAAGAAATACACCTCCAAATGACATGAAAATCTCCAAGAATATAGATTGGGCTATGAGAATCCCATGGGAGAAGTTTCAGACTCAAATCTCAAGTAGATCTCTCTAGATCTGAGAAATACAGAAAAGTGGGACGTCCTCCTATCCTCCAAATCGTCCCAAGCTGATGTTGAAGATTGAGTGGTGATAACTCCTAAAGAAAACCCTCAGAATGATGATGGAGCACCTACAAATAAAACCCAACTGATGAAATGCCCAATGCTCCTCCTGATTGGCTAGATCGAACCCTCCTCAATGGTGTGGTGCGCCCTTGCTGGAAAATCCCTAATGGTACGGCCCTGCTATCTGTTGAAGCTCTAGAAGGAGATATGCTGAGAGTAGAATGGTGCAGAGGAATCTTTCATCCCCGAGACCAAGCTGTGGAACAAGGTGAGTGGATATTTCACCACTGAGTTGCTCACAAGGGTTTGTACAGCAAAACCCCCAAACTGAATGCTCAAGAGCAATAACAATAATATACCAAAATCAGAATGACTAATAGGTGCACCCCAGCCTCTTACTTATACTTTTTCTTCTAATTCTCTGTTGAGTTAGGTTAACTCCGAGGGTTAATCTTCTATTCTTCTGTTGAGTTATCTTTTACTTCTTTATCCCTTTCCTTTCTTAAGTCAACTCAAAAATATAACTTTAGCCTTGTTGACTTCCCCCTCAGTGTGAGACTATGACCTAGTAGGCATGCCCAGGCCACTGAGTCTTCTCATCACCTCTCTAAGAGGTGGGGGGCATTACAAGCTTCCACACATTGAAGTTGGTAGCTCCTTCGAGCCTATACTCAACCCTGACTGAAATGGAGGATGAAATGGACCTCACACTGGAAACTTAATCAAGCTTGCTTGGATCTGTGTGTACTTGTTGCTACACTTCAACAAGCTTAACACACCCTAAGCTTTGAAACCATGTTAAATTATGATTTTGATTTCTTATGTAGATTATTTCTTTAAATTCTTCAACACTCTGATTCCATCTTAATACATTTCAACAATATAGAATCATAATTGAATGGCAATAACCATGTAGATACATACACATGCACATCAACAACACATATACATTGGGGAAACCCTGTACAGGGATAAAAACCCCAGCGAACGATCTTCCTTTATCGCATTAATAATGTATGATCACTTACAAATATCCACCATGAAAAATATGCTCTTAAATGTGTTTGCCAAGATGATTTTGACCTGACTATGTAACCTGTAAAAACAGAGAGACCTTGTTGTCCTAATCTGTTGTTAGATACCAGCACTATGGACATAATTCATACGTTGCCTTAGGACTCCTTTGCTACCTTTTATGTTGATATATATCAGCACTGTTTCCAGGTTACCTTCGTTGTCTTTTTGGACTGATATACACAGCACTGTCACAGAAAAATTTTCTGCCTTAGGACTGATATACCCAACACTGTCACAGAGAACTTTTTTTGCCTTAGGACTAATATACACAGCACTGTCCCAGAGAACGTTTGCTTCCTTAGGACTGATATACACAGCACTGTCACAGAGAAATTTTGTTGCCTTAAGACACCTATGCTACCTCTCCTCCTTCACCCTCACATTGCATAACAAGTGTGTAGAATGAGGGGTCGACCTCTGCTTATAAAAGGAGTGGAAAGGAGAAAGATATGGATCGAATTAGGGGCTTGAATGCATGCTTTCCTAACTCGACTTTACACTTCAGAAAATAGACCTTGGACATGAGTTCGAAAATAGAACTTGACTTGAGACTTCAATTACAACTCGCCCTTGACTTGACAATGCATGCAAACTAACTCAGCATGCACATGTCATGCATGTATGCAATGCATGTCATGCATGCAACATGCGACATGCGACAAACTTGACAACTTTGACTTTGACCTAGACATGCAACTTTGACTTTTTACAACTTGACTCTTTACAACATGAGTTTAACAACTCATTCAAATCAACTATTATCATGGTAATTCAAATTTCTCTTCATGGAGGATAATGTTACACATTCCAACGCAATAGATCAATACATTTACATCATTTGCAATATCAGGAAAATAGTTTGTTTCTAGCTCATAGGAATTTTACGTTCAACCTAACTTTTGCTAGATGCCTTGACTTTTTCTCATGGCTCACAAGGCTTGAATAGGCTCACAGAGGTTGTACGTTCCCATTGACCTTTGCACTAGTCTGTATATGCTCACAGAGGTTGTACGTTCCCCCTGACTTTTGCATTAGACTATCTATGCTCACAGAGGTTGTACATTCCCCCTGACTTTTGCATTAGAATTACATAGCATCTTGTTCATCCTGACTTTTGGTTTGACTCACAGAGGTTGTACGTTCCCCCTGGCTTTTGTCAATATCACACAAGACTGGTTGATTCTTCAAATCTCCCTGGCTAGCCTCAGGGTGGCCCATATGGCCTCTCATTGGAGAATGACTGTCGATGCTGCCAAATTTAACATTATCTCCTATTTAATTTTAAGGATTTTTCATGAACTGAAAAATCCTGTAATTTATATTTTGAATCTGTAATTTATCTTGTGAATTTTTTAATATTTTGTGTGTTTTTTAATATGTAAAAGATATTGAAACGTTTTAGTCAAATTGTTGACTTCTCTTTCCATTTTGAGTTTGTTAGATCATTGTGAAATATGAGTTTATCTCTATTATGACTTTGGTTCGATTTACATAAAAGTACCTCAATAAAGTACTTGTATTGTTGTCATCATAGCATTCACCTTAATCTAGATTTTTGTCCACTTTTTAATCTTCTTGGAGATTCATCTCTAAGAGCATGCTACCAAAAATAAAATATAGAAGTTCATTAAAGATGTTTCAGTTTATCTGTCATGTATTCTTGACTCTGCATCTTTAATCCTTCTTACTGCATTCAGTTGAAGGAGACTTTGGATCAGTTTATTGGGATTTTATCAATAATTGGTGTTCACCTTGCATTGAAATTTCTTGATGGACTAGGGAATAAACTGTGAAAGAATGCAGAACATCTCAGAACTTTGGAATCAGCCTGGTTGTACATCATTGTTTGCATGTTTGAGATCATTCATTTCAATGTATGCATAAATCCTTCCTCTTCTAAGGCACAATATCCTAAGCATCTCTCTAAGAATGATTCAATTTCTACCATCAATAAATTACTTTAAAACATCCAGACCGATAACTAAAACAAGGTTTCTACTATGAACAAAAACAACAAACTTCTAATCTCAAAACAAGAGAAACCATGGATTCAAATTTTATGAGTCTGAATAAAGTTTGGTCTTGGATGACTTGGAATCTTACAAATAGTCTCTCTCCACTGGATGAATTCTTAATTCTTTAATTTTCCAGATGTTATATCCACCTCCATCAAGTAATTTTCATAGATCATTGAAGGAAGAAAAAGCACAGTGAACAAAGATGCAACTGAATGCTTTTTGGATGAAATCCATTCCATACCTCTTGTACCTGCCATCAACTATCAAATTACTACAAGTTTCCAAACGTTATGTCCTCCTCCATCAAGTAACCTTCATGGGTCATTGTTCACAACAAAAGTGTAGCCTCCAAAGATGCAACTGAATGCCTTTTGGGTAAACTGAGAACAGCATTCCATAACTCTGTACCTACCATCAACTATCAAATTACTATCCTCTATATCATAAGAAACAAGTTATGTAATAGACAACCAAGACAGGCTCATTAACTCAGCCACTCCGAATGCAACAAATCAAAACAGAGAAGAGAAATCACTAGTATTCAAGCTGAATCTAGTACATAGAGGAAAGATAAATCAGTAGCTACTTTAAGAAAATTCACTTAAAATTCAAAATTATACCATACAAGCTAAGAATAACTTCTTGTTATGTGAAAACTCATTGTTTAAGGCAGAACGAGAAAACCAAATGCATCATGCAATTGCCACAGTGAATTAACTCAGTCAAAGAATTGATATGGACTTGACAAAACTGAATCTACAGGCCATTGCCACAGTGCATTAACTCAGTCAAAGAATTGAACATGGACTTGAAAAAACTGAATCTACATACCATTCTAATTAAAATGGTTAACAAAGCGTTAAAATCTCAAATTAAATGACTAAGATCCAAACTGCGTTTGTTCATAAATTTGAATATTTTTGAAAGAGCATGTTGACATATTTTTCTGCACCTTGGTCGTTTTTACATCAAAATTTCATGGTTGTGCTCTCATATGTTTTTCAACCCCAATACCTCACAGGCTTATATTGTATCTATGGAATATAATATCTCATGCTTTGAAAGGGACAAAGAGTTACCAAGGATAACAATTAAAAAGAACATGTCAACAACTTGGGAAAAGCGCCTTGTTTTGTTCCTTTCCATGTATATGTAAAAGGAAAGACATTGGTCAAATATAACACTTGTTAGAAGGTAGCTGGGAACAGTTTTGGAAACTCGGGAGTACCGAGAACTTTTGAAAGAGGCTAAAATGGCAAAAATATAGCCATGTTTTAGGGAGTTTTAGGGGCAATGGGACAAGGGCTGAGTTTAGAGGATGACTGGAGAGAACCTCCAATTTTCAAGAGACAACAGGGTACACAAATAATAGGCGGGGTCACAACCCTAATATAGAAATATCTAAAATTTAGCAATTTTATTTTAATTGGAAAAACTCAATCACAATGCCTTCTATATTTGCATGCTGACTAATATTTTTCTACCTGCCAATTACATCGATACATCACAAAGCTAGGTGTACAAAAAATGTAATCAAAATTCATCATAAAACATATAAAACAAGAAATCAACACAAGTCATTTCACACATGGAACCATATTCCACTTACATTCAAGCACTGAACAAATTTCAGTTGTTTATATCTATGTATCTCTAACAATATTAATATTCTAGAAAACGTAATCTGGAAAACCAAAAAGAAAGCGGTGTTGCCATTTTCACGGGTTAGATAAAGACATATTTCTACAACATTGATTCACAAGGGAAAAACTAACCAAATTGGCACCACTATTGGCTCTCAGAATCATTTCCACAATAGATGCAAAGAACTACCACACACTGAGCTATTGAATAGTGAGCTTGCTTTGCAAGACCACCAGATTTTTGACAAGGTTTAGATTTGGAGAGAAGAGCGTCCGATAAAGCATCAAAGATCATGTTTGTTGATTGCAACAAAGATGAAAAAAAATAAAATCAAAGCCCGCAAGTTCAAACACACAGCCATAATTACCAACAGCAAGACTGATCCAAGTGGATATTGGTGGCCACCCACCTATTCCAACTGGCTCCTCTTTACAGTTTTTAGTTCAGCACGTTCTTTTGTACTTCTTTGTAATTCTGGGCTCTACACTTCCGAGGTTGTCTGAAGCCCTACACATCTTCCAGGTGGAGACTGGTGGCCTCCCACCTAATCCAACTGGCTTATTTTGGATGTTTTCATGTCAGCACATCTTTTTGTACTTCCAGGGCCGTTTTAGGGCCCTAAACAGTGTTTTTTTGGCTTGCCACAGTCAAATTGTAGACAAAGTCAAAATTTGATGGCGTAATGTGTATTTCTCGAAAAGACCTTTCCAACGAGCTATCACGCACCTAAAACAGAGGTTGTATGCAAAAGTTACAACCTCAGGAAGTTGAGGTACCAACTTACCCATCGGGTCCCACATGACTTTTGGCGTTTCACCTCCTAGGGTTAGATTTTTGGATGTCTATGGTTTTGGAATTCATGAGTAATGTTAAAAATGCCTCTAGAGCCTCATTGTAATCATTTTTCTTGGACGAATGTGCGTAGCAGCCACATCTCTTCTCAGAGATAGCTACCACCATTCGAGCAAGTTGTTTTAGTTCTGCAATATTACAGTTTCAGCCTATTTCATTTATTCAATAGAAGATATTGTTCACTGGATATCTATGTTGTTCTCCATATCTCTGTGTTTATTGTATTCAGTATGTTAATCAGTGCGTTCCGCTCCTAAATCCGGATCAGTGGTATCAGAGCGGTCTTCTCTTCATTTATTTTTCTTTGTGCATGTCCCCGACAAGATCTGGTTACAAGAAGTTGGGACTCGAACCAATCGAGCCTTTGTAAGATCAGTCGTGCTGAGCCTGACAACAACCCATGGGGGATGAAAAGAAATATGATGGAGCAGGAGATCCTTTTAAAATGTTGCTCGAGGAATCCCTTGCGTGACAAAGGAACAAAATGATGGACAACTTTTCACAGATCCTTCGACGGATGCCCACAGGAGAAGCATCTTCATCAAGCTGCCATGCAACCCCCTTCAAGGTACAGGTAAATTTTGATATTCCATTATTTGAAGGACTGATAGATGCGGATGTTATAGATAAATGGTTGAATCTTCTCAAAGGCTATTTTTTGGTCCACAATTTTTCCGATAGGGAAAAGATTACTTTTGCACTCCTCAAGGTTGTCCCCCATGTTAAGAACTGGTGGGATACTTACTTTGAGCAAAGGGCCATAGAGGAATCTGCAATATTTGCAGTTGCCCCTACATGGGATTCCTTCTGGGATGCCATTAAAGAACAGTACTACCCTATTGGAAGCTACGAGGACTAGTACACCAGATGGACCACCCTGCGTCAGGAAAGGGACCAGACAGTACCAGATTTCACCAATAATTTCCATACCCTGCACACCAAATTGGGTATCAAAGACTCTGAGCGACATCTAGTGCTCAAATACTGCGGTTGTTTGCATAGATACACTCAAACAAAAATGGAGTTTCTGGACATCGCCTCATTGGGTACGGCTTATAAATATGTTGTCAAGATCGAGCAAAAATTTAAGCAGAAGAGGCGAGAGTTTGGATCTGCAAACTCCTCACAGCCGAAGCAGGGAAAAGGCGGCCACAACCCACACAACAAGGGACAGAGGAAAGATGGCCACTCTCAGGAAAACTAGTCCAAACAGCAACACAAGAAGGGTAATGAGAAGACAAAAAAGGACACGGGAAAATGGTGTGAATACCATAAAATCCCTTGGCACAACACCGAAGAATGTCGCTCCAAACAGTGACTCGTGGCCGAGATGAAGGTTTCCGAGTTAGAGGTCGATTCTGACTCTAAATTAAATCCAGGAGGGAAGTGGATTATCGATGCTAAACCCAGCGCCACTGTCGCTACCACCAAAGTCCAGCCAAGTGAACCAGAAGAACCAGAAGAAGGGGAACGCCTCTTTCACTCACAGGTGTGGGTAAAGGGGGCTCCGCTTCATTTCATTGTCGATAGCAGCAGTCAGAAGAACCTGATCTTAGCAAAGGTCTTCAAGCTATTGGACCTGCCGATGACACCGCACCCGCAACCCTACACCATTGGCTGGCTTCACCAAGGAAGAGATCTTTGTGTCAGCCAACAGTGTTGTCTTCCCTACAGCATCAAGCCTTTCAAAGACGAGGTATTGTGTGATATTTCTGCCCTTGAATTTTGTGATGTTCTTTTAGGACAACCATATTTGTGGAAGCGTCATATTGTGTATGAGTCTAGACCTCGCAGTGTTATTATTACTTTGGGTAGACAATTGTACAGGATCCCAGAGGTAGCATCGCCTACCACTATATCTTTAATCTCTGCTAAGCAAATCCAATAAGGTCATTTCACAGACCGGGAAGTTCATCTTCTTTGTGATCTGTGCTCACAGTAAGCAAAAGGTCGTCACCACATCTGTGGCCTCCAACAGAGCCTCTCTTTGTAGCAAAAGCAAGTGGACGGGATCGTGGAAGAGTACCAAGACATCTTCTCCTCACCCACTGGGGTGCTGACGCACTGCCAAATCAAGCATCCAATTGATCTAACCCCCGGTGCACCTCTGCCTAACGGACCAGACTATCAACGTTCACTGATGGAAAATGACAAAATCAAGCGTCAGATCCAAGATCTTCTTCAAAAGGGGAACATCAGACCCAGCTCCTCCCTTTGTGGAAGCCCGATTGTACTGGTGCATAAGAAGGACGGGCCCTGGCGATTCTGCATTGATTACAAATCATTAAACAAAATCGCAGTCAGGAACCGGTACACAATTCCCATAATTGATGACCTTCTTCACCAACTCAAGGGGGAAAAGTTCTTCAGCAAGATTGACCTAAAGTTTGGCTACCACCAGGTTCCCATAGAACCAACTGATGTATGGAAGACAACTTTCAAATCTAAAGAAGGTCTCTTCGAATGGATGGTCATGCCCTTTGGCTTAACAAATGCACCAACCACTTTCATGATATTGATGGATGATGTATTGAGACCCTTCACCAACTCTTTTGTGGTGGTATATTTGAATGACATCCTCATCTTCAGCAGAACTTGGGAGGAGCACATGCAGCATATTCAACAGGTTTTGAGCACTCTGCAGCAGCATAAGCTATATGCCAACTTGGAAAAATGCTCCATTGGCATGAACAGGTTCCAATACTTGGGCTACATTGTTGATGAGCATGGGGTACATGTTGATCTAGCTAAGATC
Organism: Picea sitchensis; assembly: GCA_010110895.2. Classification (NCBI taxonomy): domain Eukaryota; kingdom Viridiplantae; phylum Streptophyta; class Pinopsida; order Pinales; family Pinaceae; genus Picea; species Picea sitchensis. The sequence continues at coordinate 2,291 of SNQJ01S0183497.1, read as the reverse complement.
CAAGTCATCCATAACTGGTCAGCCTCGACCACACTAATCGAGCTTCGGAGCATCTTGGGACTGGCCAACTTCTACTGACAGTTCGTGTTGGGATTATCCCATATTGCATGGGCCCTTAGCCAAGTGACCAAGGGCAGTGGCAGGGCAAAGTTTGTGTGGGGGAAGGAACAACAACGAGCATTTGATGATCTGAAGCATCGCTTGTGCTCAGCTCCAGTACTCTCCTTGCCTGATTTGCAACAATCGTTCGAGATTTAGACTGATGCATTTGACTATGTTGTAGGCGTCGTTCTCACTCAGCACGGTCATCCGGTGGCATACCATAGTGAGACACTCTCAGATATTGTCCAAAAATACCCCACCTATGACAAGGAAATGTATTCCATTGTACAAACCTGTCGTTAATGGAAACATTACATTCTGGGAAAGGAGACAATCATCCACACTGATCACAAGCCTCTGCAGTTCATACAGACATAGGGGAAGTTGCAGAACGACTGCCATCAAAAGTGGTCCACCTACCTGCAGCAATTCCATCTCAACATCAAGTATAAGACAGGGAGCACAAATCGTGTCGTTGACTGCCTCAGTCGACCTCTCGAGGCTTCCCTCACCACTGTGATCCATTCTTGTGGACAGGAGGCATCTGAGTGGCCCCAAATTTATCAGCAAGATCCGAACTTCGCCACCACCTATCAGCTCTTGGGTACAAGTGCGAATGTCACCGATTTTCACATTCAGGACAGATTGTTATGCCATCTGATCCATCTCTGTGTTCCTCCAAGCGAGCGTGCAAAGCTGATTTGGGAAGCCCACTACAGTCGGATGGCAGGACATTTTGGCGTGGAGAAAATTGTGGTCACTCTACAGAAACATTTTTATTGGCCAAAACTTCGATAGGACGTCAGCAAGTATATCAGATCTTGCACTGCCTGTGCCATTGCCAAGCCAACCATCAAGAAGCAAGGCTTATACACCCCTCTTCCTACTCCCGAGAAGCCTTGGGAATCCATCTCGATGGATTACATGTCTGGCCTTCCGTCCACCAAGCAAGGAAATGATTGTGTATTTGTGGTAGTTGATCGATTTTCGAAGATGGCCATCCTCACAGCCTGCAAGAAGAACATCACAGCGGTAGATACTGCCAAGCTCTTCTTCGAACGAGTGTGGGTCCATTTTGGGATACCACAGACCATCATCTCCGATCGAGACAGCAGGTTCCTCAGCACATTTTGGTCGAGTCTCTGGTCACTGTTGGACACCAAGCTCACTAAATCCATTGCTTTCCACCCCCAAACTGACGGCCAAACAGAGGTCGTCAATTGGATGATTGTGCACATCCTATGCATGTACAACTCTAAGCATCCGCGTACATGGTATGAGACTCTCCCCTATGTTTAGCACAGTTACAACAGGGCTCTCCATAGCTCCACCGGCCATAGCCCATTTCAGGTGGGGCTAGGATTCCAACCCTTGGGTCCCATTGATGTTGCACTACCTCTTGCAACCACATAGACAGACTCTTCCCATGTTCATTCTAAGACCGACAAAGCCACCAGATTCATTGAGCAGATTCAGCACATCCGCCAACAGGTCCATGAGATTTTACAAAAAGATAATGCTAAGTACAAGCAGCGCCATGATCAACACAAGGTACCACACCATTTTCAGGTGGGAGACAAAGTCTGGTTACATTTGCAGAAAGAGTATCTTCCAAGGCCCCATCGGAAGCTCCACCCACTTCGCTATAGGCCTTACACTATCACCAAGGATGTGCGTAGCAATGCTTTTGAGCTCAACCCTGACTGCATGGAACAGGAATCTACTGATCAGATAGTGGACACACAGGTCAAGGGCACTCGTCAGCAGAAGATCCAGCTTTATCGGGTTGTCAAGGCAGGGCGGCTCCTACACCAAGGCAAGTGGCTCACCCAGGGCCAAATTCAGCAGAAGTTTCCTCACCTGATGGAGGAACTCAACACAATGGATACCATTGCTTCCTAAGGGGGGAGGACTGATCCAGGTGGATATTGGTGGCCACCCACCTATTCCAACCGGCTCCTCTTGACAGTTTTTAGTTCAGCACGTTCTTCTGTACTTATTTATAATTGTGGGCTCTACACTTCTGGGGCTATCTAAATCCCTACACATCTTCCAGGTGGAGACCAGTCGCCTCCCTGTTGAGATTTGGATACCTTAGAAAGTGGTCCCCATGTGCTTATGAGTCTCTAAGCACAAAGGGGGAAGACTTTTACCCTCATACTTTACTTTATGATTCTAATTTCACTTTG
>SNQJ01S0183495.1:2968-18990 GCA_010110895.2 Picea sitchensis | reverse complement strand
TTTATGGATCACTTTAGGCTTATTTTTTGGGCCTAGTTAAGTGCAAACAACTTGTTGTTTTTGTTTTCTTACTTGCTTCCCCCAATTTCCAACAATAATAAATATTTTGGTTTTAGGTTTCATGACACCCTTCTTCCATTATAGTTGTCATGAGTTTCAAGGCTAGCAACTAAGATTTTGTGGGGAATAGGAATTGAAGAGGATGAGAGCCCTCAAATGAATGAGAGATTGATAAATTTGTCATGCACTTATTTTACATTTAAAATACTGAATATGCACTCCAATCTTGTATGGGATTGATACATACATTTGAAGGGAACCTTGTATTCTAATAAACATGGGAAACTATGGAGTGTGCTTGTTTTGATCGATGTCTTGTTGAAATTTGGAACCTAATGGATACTAAATTCTAAAAGCATGTTGTTATCTTGGTTGGATGATTATCCCAAATTAATGATCTCTTAAGTTTTTTTATTCCTTTTTTCTTGCTTAGCTTCGATGATTTCAAACTATTTACTCAAGAGGATTTTACTGAGTGCCTTAAGCATTGGTAATTGACTTGACTTTCCTTGGATATGGAGGATCCTCAAGTGGTTCACATTAGTCGCATGGTAATGGTGTTCATGGAGTGATAAGAGTCTTATACTTAAGAATATAAATCATGGAAATCAAAGAACACATAAGCCTACATTGTAACCAAATACTGTGCCCAACTATGTTATTATCCCTACTATTAAGTTCTTCATCACTAGTTGTTGGTGTAACTATCATTAAATTGGATTGAATGAAGATAACTTTCAATGCATAGATACCATATTTACACTTATTATCAAGTTTCAGTGGTTACTACATATGAGAAACTATGAGTCAATGCTTGATGTCAATTGATGTGCTCGCGTGTTTTTAATTGTGAATTTGTTCACGTGCAATAGGAAATAAAGGAGTTTCATGAGCATGAGAAGAGTTAAAAATAAGGGAATTTTAGTTGTGTCTAGAGATTCCTTTCGATTTGTTTGGAGATCAGTTACACTACACTAAAAAATGCAACATTGTTTCATAAGGAAAAACACACATTTATGTAAAAGATCTTATCCATGCTAAAAGCCTCATATACACTGATGAAAATGTCAAGGGAAGGGAATCATTGATTTTTATCACCTTAAAATTAATTAATTCTTCCAATGTGATTCATTATGTGTTCAAATGATTTTAGAATTCACTAACCCTTATAATGCTTTTTCTATAAAATCCTACCTTTTAATCAATTATGTGTCATATTGTTAATAAATTGAGAATCCTTGGTCCAAGAACTAGGTAGGCCTTGAAGGTAGTCATTTCATATGTAATATATCATTCTAAATACATTCTTAACCTCCATTTGTGCCCAATATGCACAAATATTCACACAAACCCATGATGGGTTCCCAGGGTCAAAACATGTCATTAATTTAAATTTTGTCATGTTTTAAAATTATTTTAACATTTATAAATGGGAAACTAGATATAATATGTATCTAGTCAATTTGTATGAAATTGAGTAAGATGAATGTGTGGATACATTTATATTTCACCTACATATCACTTAGTGCCCCAATGAGACCCCACAACAAAGTGAAATAGTTCCTAGAACTTACACACATTGGGAAAAAGTCTTTGGTAGAAAAGAAAGGTAACCAATAGCTAACATCCATTCTCAATCCTTCCCTAGACTCAACATGGAGGTGGAAAAGATATGAGAATATAAACACACTACTAGAGGATGTGCAACACTAGATGGGAGAGAGAATCTAGTGCAAATTATAGAGGAAGGAACAATCTCTAGAGAGAAGCCATGCATTTTGTTGATGTAGACCCCACAGAACCTCGTTGAAGGCTAAAAACAAGTAATTTTCACTACCAAAGAAGGTAGAGATTCTACTTGGAAATCCAAACTATGAATTTTAGGCTATTGTACCTTGATGGACCCAATTGAGGGATGATTATGCATAAAGAGGGAGTGTGCATTAGTAGATAAGAAAATTTTCACCCTTATTAAACCAACAATGTGTTTTTGTCTATTCAAAATTCACTAGACACCATCGAAGGGACTAAAATATATTAATAGAGAGAATGAATTGTTGGGGTAACCAAGATTGTTGCTTGCACAAGGGCAAATTGCACTTTTTATTCTCTAAGACTTCACTAGACCATACCGAAGGAAGGAAAACATCCAACAAGCCAAAAGAGATTGTTGGATGCACTGGGGTGAATGGGAAAGGAAACAACTATTGCATTTTATCCTCCAAACAATAGTTATGCATTCATTTTACTAAATTTATCCTTCCAAGGATAAAACTCATTGTTTGGGAGGGAGTTGCATTCTTTGTCATGCATTTTCCTTCTTTATATTTAAGAGGAAAGGAATGTTTCTCCTAAATATCTTTCAACATTCTTCGATGCCCATTATTTCTTTCTCTAGCATATTTACTTGTAGGTTGTTTTTCAAATGTGGTGAATCAATGTTGACAACCAAGGAAGCATGCCATAATCATATACACATCTAGAAATTGAGTTTGGTGAGAGAAAATGAGTTTTTCCTTTAGAATCATGTATTATCTTTCATAATCCATTGACATTGCCAATGGATAATTAAAAAACATATCAACATATTTCTTGGATATTTGTTGGATTCATTGCAAACTCAAGAAGTTGGTTATTGTTCTCTTGTGATTTATTGTGGAATGGGTTAATCATTTCTTTCATTTTCTGGCTCATAGCCTCCCTGAGAAATGTGCTTCTTTTCTAGGATGATTTAGCTTGGATATCTTATCATTTCTAGTGCTTGAATGATGTGATGCAAATCTCAAATATCTCAATTCTTCTAGTTCTTTTTTAACAGTTTCCATGGTATTGTTAAGGAATGCTTGCTGATGAGAAATTATTACATTGAACTACATGCATCTTCTCCAAGGTTTTTAAACTTTATTCCTTCATTTCTTGAGCCCGTGTTGTTTTCTTACTTTTCATTTGTAACGACCTAAGCTAGATTAGTTTGTTGTATCATCAAACATATGGGAGAAGAATCTTCATGACTTTGAGAGAGTGGGAAAGAAATGGATTTAATTCAATCAATGTCCATCTTGGTGATAATAAGTTTGAGATCTCATATTGATTATTGAATGTTATTATTAACTTTTAAGCCTCTTTGATACCGTTTTGTTTGTTTTTTTATTTATTTTTAAAACACCTACATGTCGTCGGTCTTCTGATGTCTCTAGCGCCATTTCCATAGTGTAAAATTTGCAGGTGAGACATCATTGATATAGCATACATGTCGGAAGATTGAAGCTCACTTCCGTCAGTCTTCTGACGTCACTAGAATCAATGTCATGGAATCAATTTCGTAGGTGAGACATTTTTGATATAGCATACACGTAGAAAGACCGACGTTACTTTCCGTCAATCTTATGACATCACTAGCGTCGCTTCCATTTTGTCAATGTCACAGGTAAGACATCATTGATATAGCATACATGTCGTAAGACAGACATTACCTTCTATTGGTCTTCCGACGTCTCTAGCATCGCTTCCATGGTGTCAACGTCGCAGGTGAGACGTCACAATGTCGTTGTAGCAACGTCCATAGTGGGCTTGGACAGTGAAGTCTGAGATGACACGTTTTCACATGAAATTTTGCAACAAAGTCGATATCTGTGTGGTCAGAAAAGAGACATCATGTGAAATGATGTTTAAGGGGGTATGATGTTTTTCATTATCCCGACAATATAAAGTAGCAATTTCTATGAACACGCCATTGGAATTTGACCCAAATATACTAGTGCATCCATATTCTTTACTTGTCTTCTACCAGGGACTATAAGAGCCAACATAAGATGTTCATTCTTCATGGAAAACCATTTTTATTGATCACTATTACAAGCCAAATAGAATAGTTGGTGTTTTGGAGGGAATATGGGTTGAAATCATCCATGGCTATGTTGTGAGTGGGGAATCCCCATATGGACTAGCACTTAGGGTTTTATCATGCATGTAGAAAAGACCTAAAGATTCCTACTTTTTACCATCATCCCAGACCTAATACCCATTACTCTTAAGAAAATACAAAATTAAGAAGATCAAGTGAACATACCTTATTTCCGATGTTTGATATCGATCCCTCTTCATGCTTGGTCGCTCTTTGACTGCAACTCTCCTCCCAAGGATGACATGCATTCACAAAAGACACACAAAGAACTCCACATGCATTTGATCTACGAATTAATGGGTTAGAGATTTAATCAACATGTACACAATAAACAATGAAAACCTCATATGGTGGAACGATAAAAGTACTTCTTTATTATTAACTTCACTAAATAAACTTACAATGATGAAGTCAACCACTGCTCCATGAATCTAGTCCTGTGATCCTCTTTTACTGTGCACCAACTGCTAACACACTTGCTTCTCTTCTTCGTTGAAGTCACAAAATGGTTGCAAAATCTTGGGCAAAGGGGAATACGAATTCGGGTAGAGTTTCTTTACTATGATTTTCCTCTCTTAGAATGGGACCCCTACCCCTTATTTTAAAGGCTACAAGAAGCTAGGTATTTAGTCGAATGACTAGCCATGCATGGTCGAAAGGTTTAGTTAACTTACCCAAAACTGTGTGTTCTGTTAGCAACTTTCCATTTTTCGTGCTTTTGTAGGTACACGCAGGCTATAGTGGTTTAACTAGAGTGTACACGTGGGTTGTAGTGGAGCAGGGCACGTGGGCATTTAAAAAGGGTGTTTTAAAGAAGATTTGTTCAGTATTGGCTTGACAAAGAAGGCATATGAGATGGCCTGATGTCAGGTAAGTATGTTTGGTGCAAATTAGGGTTATAACAGATGCCCCCTAATGTGTGAGGTCAAAAGAGCATCTGATGGCTGAAATACATTATCAATATTTATCAACGTACCAAACCAGTGAGCTCAGGGACTAGAATTCATGAGGTAGCATCTGCAAAATAAAAATTGTCTCACTGAGGCGGGCATAACCATGCTCGGGATGAAATAAAATCATGGCTACCAATCAAATAAAATGTATATCCATGTCATATAACTATAGAAAGTGTAGCCACGGGCAATACACAAGGGATCTACATCTCAAAATCAAAAAGATATACATGTATAGTATCCATCTTCTAAAAGATGATAAGGATTGATGGTTGGAGATGAGTTCTTCAGAGATCGAGCAACAACTTCAAAATCTTCAAAACTCAGGTAGGAGTGTAATATGAGTGTACAACTTCACTACCCAGAGGTCTTCGATGGATCGTCGGTCATGGACTAGAGGATCTTGATGATCATACTGGAGGCTTCCTTGACTTCGAACAAAGACTTGATTGGAATTTCGATATGGCCAGGCATAAGGTTAAGAGACAAACTATAGATGGGCTGACTCAAGCTTGGTAAAAACTTCCCTTGGACAATAGCACGACAAATGATGAGACTCAGGCAGCATGGCATTGACATAAGTTCGCGATGCAGGAGGCATTGTAAACTCTGCATATATTTGGAAGAATAACAAAATGGAGGAGGACACAACTCTATGTAGCAAGAACTACTTCCTAAGGTAATATTAAATCCCAGATCTTGACGAACAAACGAAAGGATGTGATTTTTCCAAGGGCGACTCATTGTGCTGCCAATAAAAAGAAAAATACTTTTCCCTTCCTCTTTTTGGGGTATATTTGATTTTCTTTTTTTTGTCTTTTTCAATAATTTTGGAAAAAGAATAAAAGAATGCTACGTTACAAAGGAGGAGAGAGTTTCACAAACATACTAGTTCTAGGTGCAAGGACAGGACTAATGTTCATAGAAAGGACACTCGAAAAAATCCCTCCCGGGGCCAAAGGTGTCAAGACACAAAGGCAAAGTGCTACAGGGCTTGCGTATAAGGCATGCTTCAGATGGTTCAGTTGAGAGCAACATGGAGCCTTCATTAGGCCAAAGACGCTGGTATGCAAACACAATTAACAAAACACACAATGGTAACGTCCTTCGATGTACTTTTAATGAGCCCAAAGAAGGTAAGATCGATGGTTTTTCATATTTAGAGAGTCTGAAAAAACATAAAAGGAGACTCCGTTGGGGTACCTTTTTCGAAGATAGTCTAGTCGGCTCGAAAAAGGGGTAAACTAGCACCAACCAGACATCTATTCAAAACCATTTTAATGAGTGTGATAAAGACAAGGTCACTCAGCAATTTTTTCATTTTTAAGGAGTCTGAAAAAATCTTAACTATGGACTCCGTCATGAATGTTCTTCTGGACCATTTTAACGAGTGTGAAATAATAAGGTCACTCGACGATCTTTTCAATTTTAGGGAGTCTAAAAAGAGCTTAATTATGGACTCCGTGGGGGTTCCTTTTTCGTAATTTTAGTCCCTTAGGCCCGAAAAAGGATTAAAATTATACCTGAGAATACTCTTCTAGAGAACCGAGGCCCCTAAAGTATACCTTTGTTCGTACAGTTAACCATCCAGACCAAAAAAGGGGTAAACTACCACCGGACAGACTTGACTTAAAATTCCAGTTTAGCGAGCGTGAAAGGCCACAAGATCGCTCATCGATATTTTCATGTTTAGAGGGTCTGAAAAGGGCTTAAAAGAAGACCCATAGGGGTTATGAATCATGTATGAAACTGGTTCAGGTAGAGCCCACTACCAGGCTCAAACCAAGAGTCTCTTCGATAGTCAACTTGGAAAGTCTCCCAAAAGGGAAGAAAACACAAACCACGGTGTAAGTCCTCCCTCGGTGTAGAAACCGTAGTCATGGATTCAAGGATAGCTTCATCTGAAGGCAATTCAAAATCCAATAAATCATGCAAGCGAGGGTCGACAGTCCTAAAGGGTGAAGTAAACTGACCATATTCCATATGACGATGGAGGATCTAGTCAGGACTGTTAGATTCTATCAACGAAGAATCACAAGAATCAGGGCTTGAGTATCTACAAACAACGAGATCAGACTCAGAAGGAGACTCAAGATTACTTGGACCAAGAGGGGGAAGCAAGGGTTCCCATTCCCCCACTGGGTAAACCAAAGGATCAATTGTTGAGACCAAGTCTCGGGAAGGCAAACATGATTTCACAGGTTCCTGCTCAGAAGCAATTGAACATCGAGGATAAGATGCCACATAATTAACTCGTGGCAGGGTAGATTCTACATGAACACTAGTAACATATAAAGGGGTAGTCTAAAATAATGTTGAATTATGATGGTGATTATCAGATGTCAACTGGTCTATAGTGAAAATTCTTCCATTATGAAGGAAAGGCATCACCCGGAAGAGCGTAAACACCACAGCATTCATAGCATATACATAATCATGCCCAAGAAGCATATTGAAATCTAACAGGCCTTGCACCACTATAACATCAACAAGGACAGTCTTCCCACCTAAAGCTATAGGTAACCGAGGAAGAACCCCCAAATATTCACTAGGACGTATTTCAAAAGCCAACAACCCATGTGAAGTAGACACAAGCTCGGGAGAACCCAAGACTTTCCAAACCGAGGAGGATAAAATACTTGTCGAGGCTCCTTCATATACAATACATCGATAAATGTTTGTTGAATTAACTTCAACCCATATTTGAAAGGGTGTGGAGGAAGGAAGACGAGGCTCAACAAGGTCATTCCAATCAAAGGAATCCATCCTAAGGCTTGGAGGGGGTGTGCTCGAAATGAGCGGAATGCCCCCTTGTTCTAAAAATACTTAACCGAAAATGCTAAAAACATAGTCGGTAGACACGTCACTCCCCAAAAGAAGAGTGGGATCATTCGATGACTGCATCGACATGACCAATTTGGTAGACTCAACACTCTCCAAGAAAAGAGTGGGATCAACCGAAGATTGCAATGGCGTGACCACTTTGGTAGACTCGACACTCTCCAAGAGAAGAGTGGGATCAGCCGAAGATCGTGACGGCGTGACCACTTTCTCAACCAATGACTGCATAGGATGCAAGATTACATGGTCTAAAGTCACCTCACCCCTCAAAAGAGGAGTGGGATCAGCCAATGACTGCATCAGCATGACCACTTTCTCAACCAATGGATGAATAGGCTGAGATACTACAAGGTCTAAAGGCGCCTCACCCCCCAAAAGAGGAGTGGGATCAGTCGATGATTGCATCGACATGACCACTTTCTCAACCAATGGTTGAATAGGTTGAGAGACAATAAGGTCTAAAGGAACCTCAACCCCAAAAAGAGGAGTGGGATAAGTCGATGACTGCATCAACATGATAGTTTCTCAACCAATGGTTGTGTTATCACTCCAAGAAACTCTCCTAGGATGTATCTCAGAGATGCCTAGTAACTTAACCTTTTTGTAACTATTTTCTCAATAATGGGTGTGGGTTTGGATCAAGATGAATATCTTAAATCACTGGATTGTATCTTCAAGACATTCTAGCTATATTCATGCAATAAAAGGCCTTCAAGAGATATTATCAAATAGGTTTGTAAATCAAATGGATAAGAAAACCAATCAATTAACCATAACATACATAGGAAATATATATGATGGGTCAATAAACTAGCAAAGGAAGCTTATTATTCTTGCTTAACAATCAAGGGTAAGATGACAATTACCATGGGACCATTAAACATAGACAAAGGAATACTTTCAACTCATAAGCATAGAAAAATATAGAAGAAAGTCTGACAATAACAATGAAAGAAGCTTGCAGGCTTAATATATTAAAGAAAGTGTCTTTTTCACAATAACACTGGATTATAGAACTCAAAATTGAACCTTCATCCTCAAGGACTGAATTTCCCCCCACTACGTTACATCAATAGTCTATGGATTTATAGCCTTTACATGAGAAATCTAGATCCTGAAAAGTAGGATCAGATTTACTTAAAATAGAYAGTCAAAAATTGTCACAAAAGAATAGGAAGAGATCCTAAAAACTAGGTCAACTCCTTATCTTTTATGATCTTTATCTCCTTCAAAATATTTTCCAAGTGTAKAAAACCTTCCAAGGCTATTGAATATCCATAGAAAACCAGATGGGTCGAATTTKCTATTTTTAGCCAAAAACTGTTTTCTGTGCCCARAAAATAGGTGGTTATTTCCATTTTGCCACCATCTAAAACACCTCATACATCAAKACAAAACCTTATATMTKATKTATTTAATTATCATGCATCTTAAGAAACCATTCTCGAGATGTTTGGCTGAGAAAAAGTTAGATCTGGGAAAAAATACGACCTATCTGCCATGTCTGTGCTTTTGGTGGCTAATGAATAGTTGAAATGTTTGCCTAAGCCACCGAAAATTATGGAAATATTCCTCTCAAATATTCGCCCATATCTCTCAAATAAAAATAGAGTTTGGAAAAATAATAGAGTTTTTTTTAGATAGGTTTGTTGTGAGGAAACACCTCTCTCATTTATTTGAGATTCATTTTTATTTGCCTGTGATATTCATTTCAAAAACATGTGTCAAACAAGTAAATTATGAGGTTCGAAAATTAGGGCTCAGAGATGAATTATATTCTCCCAATATATGACACATGTAGGAAAATTGAGAGAGGTTATTGGTCTTTGATATGTTATTCACAAACACCTCCGACCATTTCGCAAAATGATCATCCAGTTTCTCAAAATCATCATTTGCAAATGATGACTCAACCTAGTAAAAACACAGAATTTCTGCACTTTCGGTGGCTTAGAAGCCCTTTTGGAAAGGCGCTTATCTATCGAAACCTGAGTTTTGAATTTTTTGAAGGGAAAACCAAATCAAATGTTTTTCAAACTTAATTACAAACCTAAGGCTCTAAAAAATGAACCTTAAAAAATTTAGAAATGTATTTTTCAATGACTTCCTATCACCTAAAATAAACAAATTTGACTGTGTTATTTGAGGTGATAACATCTGGCTCCTTCTGGGGATGAAAGCATCCCTGTGAGGTTTCAAGAAACTCATCTCCAATGCCTTTCCTATTGGGCTATGGAGTCATTTTTCCTATGCAACTGATCTTCTACAAACCTATAACTTGCATGTAGCCTTTACCATTGGGCTATGGAGTTGTTTGGCCTTTAGAAATGATCCCCTGCAAACCTGTAGCCTTGAAAGTATTCATAGTCTTCAAAAAATGTAGTGATCTTCAGATGCTGATGGATGAGGTCAAAAATTCCACCCTAAAAAACCAGTCATCTTTTACCAAAAATAGATAAGAATTTTTATCTTCCTCACATTGCTGACACCTCCAAAACTGAAACAGAGCAATAAAATTGATGCTCTAAATTATGATCATCACTTTGGAACCTTTCTCGTGCCAAATGGAACAACAACACTTATATCTGTGCAAAAAATGTAGCATTTTTCCCTATTCTTTACTTTCGGTGGCTAGGAGATCCAAAATTCTAACATGTAAGCTACCGAAAGCTCTACTTTCAGTGGCTAAAAACAGTTGTGAAAGCCTGCCTAAGCCATTGAAAGCTCTATTTTGAAACTGGCTTTCAAAATTGCAAAAATGTATTTCCTTCCATCTTCTGATCTTCACTTATACTCCTTTGAGGCTTTAGCAACCTAAGCAGAGTCTAGGTTATCAGCAGAGTTGATATCTTCCCCTGGATTATCAACAAGATTAGTGGCTGCTTATGCTAGGGTTTACAGAGAAATATGTGCCTTAATTCTTGGAGGCATCATTTTGATTCTTAGCAGCCTGATCTTCCTGTACAACCTAGCATCAAAATTTGGTTCCTTTTCTCCAGCTTAGCATATTGTTTAGTAAGCCTTTGGTGAGAATCATACAACTCAATATCTTTTTCTTTCAAAGTTTGATTACTAGTCTTAACTTCTCTGTCAAGGAGTCCAAGATCATATGCTTGTCTTAGCATTTAATTGATTTTTTACAATTTGGGCTTGTTGGTTGATGCCTCATCATTTTGCATCTTCTGCTCTTCCTTAGGTGTAGGTGAAGGAAAATCTGCATACTCTGTCATATGTTTTCTAGCTAGGACTGCTCCTTGAAGATCTAGCTTTGCTACAGTTTCCTCATGCTCTGTTGCAACCTGTTGTAACCATTTCCAAAAGTTTTACCACCAAGCTTAAGATATCCACTTGTCAATTCATAGCCATTTATAATGTTCCATATGGATTATTAAGAGGTTTGGGAGGCAAATTATAGGTTGAAAAATCCATGCATTGGATGAATAGGTGGGAGTGGCACTTGACTAGAACTAACACTGCTATTATCACTTGTTTGAGATCCACCTTGACTAAGAACCTCCAAAATCAAAACAGAACCTTGATAATGATGACTTTAATTATTATCTATCATTTGGAACTGTCCTCATAGCATTCAGATCAAGGGAACTCACATCTGTGAAAAAATAGTAGCAATCTGCCCTATTCTGTGCTTTCGGTGGCTAGGAGAGCCAAAGTTCTAACCTGTAAGCCACTGAGAGCTCTTCTTTCAGTGGCTAAGGACAGTTGTGCAAACTGAAATAACCACCAAAAAGGCATGCTTTCAAAATTGCAAAAATGCATTTCTTTCTGCCTCACCATTGTTAGACAACATCGAGATTATATGTTTTCATATCATTAGACCTCTAATTAAATCAACACATTTATATGTAGTAAGAGAATGCCCTTTTTCTTTGAGTTGATTAGATGTTTTGTGTGTTAACACTCCAATCTTTTGCAGATTCTTTGATTGAACTTTGCATTCCCCTTTCTCTTCTTGATGGCGATGATACCTGGAAAATATGGAAAATATGCTCGGTGTTTGAGTTAATTCAACACTTTACTTTTGTGGAATCTGGCAGCTACCTTCAAGTTCTTCATGCCTGCATAAAATGATCATTATTTCTGTTTGAAAAATTTGATCAAAACCCCAAAACAATCCTTATTCCACCATTAAGAAAAAGATCCTGCAGATGCCATTGGACTTCCATGCTCATGGCACCATCCTCTTAATCATTTCAAGAGTGTGATGTGAAACCTGTTGTGGGATTGGTTTCTCCTTGTGCTCAACATCAGGAGTAAACATACTAGGTTTTTAACAAAATTCCCTCGAACAACACATTGTTCTCTATCAAGGAGAAGAAAACCTTAGTCCATACTTTTGCCACTTCAAGGTTTTTATCAATTAAATGGTCTCCATCCTGCAGAATCTTTGGCTCCACAATGGGCACAAGGCCATTGTCCCGAGAAAGGGTAGCATAACATGCAAGTCCCCAGGAAGCTTTTCTTATTTAAGAAAACTGAAATCAATCTATCTTCTCATACAAAGAGCTTATTCAGATGCCTACTCCTAATTCTAACTAAATCTAAAATTTGGTCAAGTAAAGGCGAACTTCCACAGTAACCTTTCAAGAAATTTCAAAAATGATATGAGCATGTCTCTATCACTCATCATTAGACAATGTCTAAAACATATTAGCAGTGATAAAAAATTCTTCAAGAAATAAAACTCACCCGAGAGTGCTGGTGGGATAATGAAGTTTAAAATTTTCAATTGATCTGAAATATATGATTCCATCAAGGCTGCAACCGGATCTTTAAGCACGTACAAAGATGGTTTCTCAACAACTGACGGAGAAAAATGCATCATCAATTTCTAATCTAATCCTTTTTGCTCCCCTTTATCATATTCATCACATATGGGAACATCAATATAGAATCCAAATGGCAAATATGAAGCTTTCTGCATAGAATTATCAGTAGTATGGATTTGAAATAGATCTGAAACAACATATCCTCTTTCCTTATCATTATCATCCTGGTCATTTAGATGAAATCCTAGTCTTTCCTTATCATTATCATCCTGGTCATGTATATGTAACTGAGCCATGCATTGATGAAATCTGATGAGGTGATCTGAAGGATTATCCTCTTTCGCTTCTCTAAACTGTGGAAGGTAGTCTCCCCAAATATCCATAAAAGGTACTGGATGTGGGAAACCATGAATTGCAGAAAAGTTAAGAGGTGCAAACCTCCTAGCCAAAAGAGCAGCAAATGCCTTTGACATTTGAAGACAGTGGAGTCACCACTAAATTCGTCCTTCATGGAGTCGCCAGATAGAAGATTACAACCAATATGATGTCCAGCCTTTGTCTATCATCAAAATCTAGAACTATGTCATCTCCCAGGGAAGCTAAGCTTCAATCTCCTCTCCCCAGCAATGGCACCAATTTGTTATCACTCCAAGAAACTCTCCTAGGCTATATCTCAGAGATGCCTGGTAACTTAACCTTTTTGTAACTATTTTCTCAATAATGGGTGTGGGTTTGGATCAAGATGAATATCTTAAATCACTAGATTGTATCTTCAAGACAGTCTAACTATATTCATGCAATACAAGGCCTTCAAGAGCTATTATCAGATAGGTTTGTAAATTAAATGGATAAGAAAACCAATCAATTAACTATAACATACATAGGAAATATTTATGATGGGTCAATAAACTAGAAAAGGATGCTTATGATTCTTTCTTAACAATCCAAGGTAATATGGCAGTTACCTTGGGACCATTAAACATAGACAAAGGAATACTTTCAACTCATAGGCATAGAAAAAGATAGAATAAAGTCTGACAATAACAATGAAAGAAGCTTGTAGGCTTAATATATTAAAGAAAGTGTCTTTTTCACAATAACATTGGATTATAGAACTCCAAATCGAACCTTCATCCCCAAGGTCTGAATTTCCCCCCCCTTGTTACATCAATAGTCTATGGCTTTATAGCCTTTATATGAGAAATCTAGATCCTGAAAAGTAGGATCAGATTTACTTAAAATAGATAGTCAAAAATTGTCACAAAAGAATAGGAAGAGATCCTAAAAACTAGGTCAACTCCTTATCTTTTATGATCTTTATCTCCTTCAAAATATTTTCCAAGTGTAGAAAACCTTCCAAGGCTGTTGAATATCCATAGAAAACCAGATGGGTCGAATTTGTTATTTTAGGCCAAAAATTGTTTTTTGTGCTCAGAAAATAGGTGGTTATTTCCATTTTGCCACCATCTAAAACACCTCATACATCAATACAAAACCTTAAATATGATGTATTTAATTATCATGCATCTTAAGAAACCATTCTCAAGATGTTTGGTTGAGAAAAAGTTAGATCTAGGAAAAAATACGACCTATCTACCATGTCTGTGTTTTCGGTGGCTAATGAATAGTTGAAATGTTTGCTTAAGCCACCGAAAATTCTGGAAATATTCCTCTCAAATATTCTCCCATATCTCTCAAATAAAAATAGAGTTTGGAAAACTAATAGATTTTTTTTATATATAGGTTTGTTGTGAGGAAAAACCTCTCTCATTTATTTGAGATTCATTTTTATTTGCCCATGATATTCATTTCAAAAACATGTGTCAAACAGGTAAATTATGAGATTCGAAAATTAGGGCTCAAAGATGAATTATATTCTCCCAATATATGACACATGTAGGAAAATTGAGAGAGTTTATTGGTCTTTGATATGTTATTCACAAACACCTCCGACCATTTCACAAAATGATCTTCCAGTTGCTCAAAATCATCATTTGCAAATGATGACTCAACCTAGTAAAAACACAGAATTTCTGCACTTTCGGTGGCTTAGAAGCCCTTTTGGAAAGGCGCTTAGCTACCGAAACCTGAGTTTTGAATTTTTTAAAGGGAAAACCAAATCAAATGTTTTTCAAACTTTATTACAAACCTAAGGCTCTAAAAAATGAACCTTAAAAAATTTAGAAATGTATTTTTCAATGACTTCCTATCACCTAAAATAAACAAATTTGATTGTGTTATTTGAGGAGATAATAGGCTAAATAGGCTGAGAGACTACAAGGTCTGAAGGCATCTCACCCCTCAAAAGAGGAGTGGGATCAGCTGATGACTACATCGGCATGACCACTTTCTCAACCAATGGATGAATAAATTGTGAGGAAACCTCAAAAGACTCGGAATCAAAAGAGTTTGCAAACAGGGACCACAATCTTTGTACCTCTGGAAGGCCAGGGCATAAATGAGTAAGGTGATATCCCTTGAAAATCTTACAAGGGAACTTAGGCTTACTTCCTATCCATCTAGGTTTCTCAACAAAATCAATGCCCACAGCATGACTGGCAGTGGTTGGTTGCACATCTCCAACATGACTTGCAGAGGTTGGTGATGGGTTGATAACATGACTCGGAAAGGATACAGACCTATTGCCAGTATGACTAGCAGGGACTGGACGTTTTCCCCCAGCATGACTTGTATAGGGTGGGTGATTTCCCCCAGTGTGACTTGCAGAGGCTGGGTGCTGGTCTCCAACATGACTCGCAGAGGTTGGTGATTTCTTCTTCCTATTCTTCCTCTTTCTACTTCGCTTAGACTTCTAGTTACTAGTAAATGTACTTTCACCAGAGGTGGGAGAAGGAGGAGGAGAAGACTTTGCTAATGAAGGAACATCAACATTATTCCCATGAAATAAATTTCTTAACTGGGAAGCATCAAGATAATTTGGGACATTTGGAATGGTACCCAACCAAACCGGTAATCCCACATTCAAACCAGGAATGTACAAAGTGGCCATCAAAGGGACACCAACGTTTCCAAAGAAGGGAAAAGAAAAATAATCCCCTTGTGAAGAGGCTCCTTGGTTGGTGTCATCGGGAACTTTAGACATGAATATCTTATGCATAGTTTATCCCCTTGCAGGATTGTTTAAATCTGTAAAAGTCTCACACACTGACTATGGCAGACCAATGTTATCAAAACAACGCCTATAAAGAGGCAGCTCCATGTTTCAAAGAGGATGACCAAAAATTCCTCACGACCAGTGGAGTGGGTGGTCTACCACCCTAGGTTAGAGACCCAAATCCATGGTTGGATAACTTGTTGGAAATATGGCTATAGCAAAGCTGACGCAAACTGTCAAGTTTGTCATTGATGGAAATATGTGGTTATGGAGCACGTGGGGATGTTGAGATTGGGTTCCACTCAGCGAATTGTTCTACAAGCTAAGATGCGTTAGGAATCTGTGGTTATGGAGCACGTGGG
>SNQJ01S0183494.1:0-11784 GCA_010110895.2 Picea sitchensis | reverse complement strand
ATAGGAGCATGGGAGTTGTTCAGGGGCTTCACTGAGTCAGACACACACAGTCAATCAGCCTAAGTGAGAGGAGTAGACACACACAGAATGAATGAGAGAGTGAGATCTCATTGATTGGGTGAAGAAGGACTTTCATCCGAGCGTGCAAGGCAGGGTTCAAGGAAAGGAGCAAAGCGGTAGCAAGGGACATAGCAGCTAACCAGCAAGATCAAAGGACTAATCTTGAGGTTTGTAAGGCTTGGTTATTTGTTGTTTTGTATTATTCCTCAGGTGGGCCATTATCTCAAGACGAGAACCCAGATTAATAATAATAAACATCTCACAATATTGGTTTTCCCTTCGGAGTTTTCCGAGGGATTTTACCCGGAATATTTCATGTGCAATGTGTTTGGTTTCCAATTTTTTGCTTCTGCCGTAATGTTTCGTTAATAACTGAGCTGTTCTTTTATTCAATAATTAATTTTATTGGGAATCAATTGTTGGGAGTTGGGTTAGAAGAATTTAACATTCTCCCTTTATTCCACTCTCCTAAGGCACATTCCTCGATTTAGCTCATGTGCATATCTCCTTTCACTCCTTAATGCGCATGGATGATTCTCTTCCCCCTGTTACTCCTCAGTTAAACTCAGAGCACATAGACTTCTCATTGTTTTTCTTCGGATCCACAGGAGTTACACTCATCATCGGTTGAGGCGCATGGCCACATCACTTCACTTTACTCTTTAGCGTGCATGGCCACATCACTTCACTTTACTCTTTAGCACGCATGGCATGAGGAGAAGCTTTTCTTGGGATATGCACCCTCATGGTTCGATATAAGCAGGGTTTATTCATTGTTTCTTGGTGGGATTTCTTCAGCAGCAGCAAACCCTCATTTTCTCTATTCTCTTTTCTACTTCTATTTTTTTTGTGCAAGGATCATCACTATACCAGTTTTTGTATTTGTCTCAGTGGCACATTCAGCCTCTTGGTGAACACAGAAATAAAGCCTTGTATGCTCGTATAAAGCTCTCACAGATTGTTGGTATTGTGATTGTTATTTGTGCATGATTTAGAAGTTATTAGCCTGTTATTTTGGTGTTATTCAACCACTTAATTGCACTTTCTTTCTCTTTCTTTCCACTACTTTTTACAGCTGACATTGCAGGGATTCCATCACTTATTTACAAAATCAAACATTTTGACATTTGGGCTATTTAAAATGCAGACCGAACACTTTTCTTTGCTGCTGTTTTATTGTTTTTATTGCAGATTTTACAGGTTGAAAAGGGCGGGAGGAAAGCCTAAGGACACCCCCCTAAGGTTGGCAAGCACCGGCCCGAACAGAGAGGGATCTATCAGTGACACTAAGGGGCAGTATCTCCTGCAATTACATGGTTTTTCGTTGCTGATTTATTGTTATTTCAGATCTGATTTGAGTGCGGAATGTTAATGTTTATGCTATTATTATAGTTCTTTGCATTTCAATAGATAAGAGCATCATAAGAACAAGATCACTGAGAAATACACATTCACAAGAGACACAACATTTATCCTGGGAAACCCTCTAGGGGAAGAAAACCCAGCAAAAACTTCCTTATTATAAATAGCTTATACAATGTTCAAGAGATAACTTAAACCAATACAGATAGTCCTCCCCAAGAGATGCGCCACTCTTCTCCCTCTCTCCAACTGGTAATTGCAGCTTGCCTCATAAGAGAATGAGCAAGTGAGTTGTGTGTTAGAAGTGAAGCGCTAGCCTCTTATTTATACAAGACTGGCACATGTGAGAGGGTTTCACTGGCAGAGACCGACCCTCTCACTCTGGGTGGGTAAACCCACCTTTAATTGAATACAGGTCTTCAATAATAACTGCTGGTGCCGACTTCTCATTCTGCCCTTTATAATTGTCCTGATAATGATCCATAAAGGGATTTGGTCCTTATACAATTACAGAGCATGATCAATCACAGTGGGATTAATCACAATAATAAAATAACAATAATAATAAGATGCTCTTCATGATTACATTATTTCAACAGAGGAAAACTATTAACACTACCCAACATGGGTAAAGCTACAAATACCTTCACAGAAGCTTGGTGTAGGAATAAATTCAAAATTTAGAGATATATGTTTCATGTTGCTGAGAATAGAATGACCATTAAAGGGGGTTGTTACAACTAAATGTCATCATATTAATTAGACTTTAGTTTAGACAGAATTTTTTGATGTTAGTACTTAGGATTTAATGTTATAACAAGTGCTACTGAAGAGTTACAACAAATATTAGTGAGTTATTAAATGTGATATACCATGTTTATTAAAGTTAGAGGTTGTATTAAATAAATGAGTCATTGTATTTATTGCATGAGTTAAGGTAACTTACGTTTTTCAAGTGATCATTAATCTTGTATGTAGATTTATGTGATTCAATCTTCACATAAAAATCAATGACGTATGATAGATCATAGGATTCTTCTTATCTTGCTTTGTGTGTGTTGTCTCAAATAATCAACAGGGTTACTTGTGCGAGCAGGATTTAGAGCCTAGACCACATAAATGTTCCCTTTTGTTATAGGAGCTTGCCATAAGTATGGTCGTCTACAAATTTAATCTTCAATAAATAAGCTGGAGGAAATGGTCATAAACCAGAAAATTACAGATGAAGAAGGTTTTCAAAGTGTCAAAGAAATTTTCTGCTTAAAACAGGAAGAAAAATAAGTAAAACAGAATCTAGTGAACAATATCATTGATTTGAGAGTTAATTAGGTTAAAAGCTTAAGAAGAAAAACAAAGAGAAAGTAGCACCCGATTTGGTTATTGTCTTTGACAGTCAAGTGTCTGAAGAAGAAAAAATTGTTTGGCAAAGGCTTGGTTCATAAGATTCATGTTGAAGGTTTGGAGTAAGAAATCTTGAATAAGTGTCGGAATAAGGTTTGGGGAAAGAGTGGTTGGATAAGGAACTGGAGAAAGGGGAAGTAGTGAAGCATTTGTAAACTTTAAGCATTAAGCAAGACAAGGTTGGAAGACCCAAGACGGAGGTGGGTATGAAAAGTTTGTGGAACAATGGAACCGAGGAATATAGGCAAAAGGTTGGGAGATAAAGATTTATAGCATCAGTTAGAAGAAAATGTAGAGATAACCAAAACTCCTAAAATATTAATCATTATGAACTTGGCAGAATCAGAATCCCAAATACTTTTTGGGATGTCTTGCTTGTTTGTCCCAGTATGGCTAAAATCAGTCATATATCTTCCTCCATTGGCAGTGAGTGCAAGGTCTTTGATGAGGAGAAGCATGTGGTTAGAGTCCATGAAGCTATGAAAGCTTCATCAAATTTAAGCTTGAATTGGGAAGATCTTTGTATTCCTCCAAATTACAAGGTTAGTTTTCATAGCCTATCATTTGCCAAAAGCACTCTGAAGAATTACATATTTTAGGTTAACTCTTTGACTCACTAATGTTTAGGTGAAAGCGAGCCTTTGATTTTGCTAGAGACATAGAGGACATAGGTTCATTCCCACACTCATACTGGATATATTATAGATAGACAAACTGAAGTATTGTGTTATGAGTTGGGCAAGAAACAAAATGATAAAAGAAATATGGAGGCAACAATCCAGCAGCTTGTGCCCAAAGGGGTTGGATCCAGTGGTGAGGAACGAGAAGCTTTTCACCGGTGATCGAGGTTCAAATCCTGTGAGGACATCCAGCCCCTTGAGGTTTCCATGGGGGCACCCAAAGGTAGTGGTCGAAAAGTGGGAGGCTTGCATCACATTCTCTATGAACACATAAGTGGATCAAATCCCACCCTCTTGTCATTACAGCCCTATTACAACCACAATTTTTTAAGAAGTGGCAAGTGCAAAAGGGATCATTCTCAATCTTGAAGCCTAAAGGACAACAGCAGTTAGCATTTGCATGGGGTCTGGGCATCACAACCAATAATGAAGTCAAGACATTCATAGCTTACCAAGGGATTAAGATTCTAAAAGATCAAACTTGAGGGAAGATTGTCATTCTAGGTGACCTACAATAATCATCCCAACTCTCAAATAAAATCCCCTCCCTCTCAAGGTCAAGTTCATATTAGCAATCGAACATTATCTTTGTTCAAGGACTTTAGTAAGGTATCCTTCTACTAGATCCAAAAGCACCTAAACTCTTTGGTAGATGATATGGAAAACAAGGGATCCATGGAGATTGAAAGCACCCTTAGGATATGGTAGGATGGAAGGGGTACGAGATTGCAATGCTCCATCCCTTGATAATGTATCATTGTTAAATTATAATTTAGGGGTCCATGTGGCTGCCTCACGTGTCATGTCCTCAAGGCTGAGGATGTTGATGTTTTGGTAGTTGCGGGAGTATTAACCTCCCCATGTAACCTATAACTTAGAATAGAATAATGTGCGAGCAAGTGAACCCATTAAGCAGTGTGTGGAAACTATACATAGAAGACAAATTGACCCCATGAGAATAATAATATTAGAATATTGTCTTCCAGGAAATACAAATTAGGCTCCCGCGGGAAAAGATAAGCAGAAATTATAATTACAGTCCAGGTCGGCCCGGTAAGAAAGTCAGCGGACAAATTAATATAAATGAGAGACGTTTAGCTCATTTTTACACCCAGTTAGAGTGCAAGTTTTGTGGAGAGCTGCAGTTGCAGCGACAATGGGGAATAAGGGTGTATGGTCATCTCTTGGTCTTGGTCTCTCTCTAAAGCACCAAGTGATTCCCTCGATGATTCTCTTGGTCTTGGTATCTCTCTAACGCTATCAAGTGATTCAATTGATTCTCTTGGTGATATTCTTGATTCTCGGTGATTCTCTTGGTGATATTCTTGGTGATTCTCTTGGTGATATTATTTCTAATAATGGCACAAGGAGTCACGAGAGTGGTCTGTTGGGTTATTTGCTATTACTTGGGTTATGCATGGGTACTTGTTTTGTGGATATGTAGACTCTCTCTCTTGTGAACTACCCTAGGAAAATGAGCACTCTACTTGTCTTGAGTTATTATTGGGATTAGTTTATTAATTTATTATGGAGAGTTTAGAGCCAAACTCTACATAAAGAAACTCTCATTGTTTGGCATAGTTGGATTGATAGGGAGATCCCCACCGAGCTTAGTTGAAGATCTACTAGAGGATGAAGTTAAAGCTATGTTGCACGGGGACGCGTCCCCAAAAACCTATGTACCCACCGTTCCATCGTTTCAGGGACTTGGGGACCCTGAGGAAACTTACCCAAATTGTTGGGGACTTCATTTGGGACTTCGGGGATAGCGTCTGAGCGTTCCGATATAGATTTCATGGGCGTTATAGACATATTTCTAGGATGTTTTGGGTATATTTCGGGGATTTTTTGGGCAGATTTTAGGATATTTAGGAATATATCTTCAGTCTTGACTATCATGGAAATTGATGATTGGACAATACAAGATCATTTTCCATCCATTATTTTTTGTATTGCATTGAATCTAAAATCTGTTGTAAAGTTGCAGCAGCTCAAAACATGGGTTTTGTATGATGGGTTTGATTTGGGTTTACATTGATTTAAATATTGTATTTTCAGCAACAAGGTTACAACAAACAAAGTTTCCATGTCAAAAAACAAGAAATGCAAACATTTCAGGGATGAAATCCTTATGGTCCAACATTCTTGTTCTTCTCATTTTAGGGTCATCTTAGCTTTACATATTGTACATGGGTTTCAAGAGTCATTCATTTATAGTGCTTCCACCATCCCAGCCTCAAGCATTGTGAAAACAATCGGATAGTAGTGACTTCTATTGGGCACTAAATGTTTGAATAAATTCCTATTCAATCACATTCTTAATTTGAAATATGAATCTAATCTCTTTAGAGGAGAACCAAAGTGTTTTATAGTGGTTTTCAACACAACCATAAAAACCTGCAAAACCTATTGAGAAGGAATGCCTTTATGTTTTAATATAATCGTCATTAACAAGAAATATGAGTAGGAAAAACTGCTATAGAGACATTTTTCACTTAAGTTTCCTAAAGCTATGCCGCATTTTGCTCTTGTCTAGCATCCAATAATGAAATGTCACTCGGCCCTTTTTAAATTGCTCGAGGAGCTTTTTTAGAATTAGCAAGTGTAAGGGTTGTGCATATCTTGTGTATGGTATAGCTTGATATGCTTACAAGCTTGGAGCAACTACAAATGTTTATAATTGAATTTTATATATATATATATATATATATATATATATATATATTATTAATAGTCCCCAACCCATGTCGTCCCCTGAAAAATTTGGGTGTGTGCTCTAGCTGTCCCGGTGTCGTCCCATGGATTTCCCTCGTCCAGTAATAATGCAACATAGGGATTAAAGGGCTTGTAGGTGTGAAGTTCATCATCTTCTTTTGCATTTTCATGGATGTATATGATTGCTGAAGTTACTCTTGCAAATCTATTGTAATGATCTTTTGAATACAAGAAATTTTGCGCCAAATAAGGAATAAGGTCAAGGTGAAACCCTCCTAGTGACTTCTTGTTCATCATTGTTCAATATTCAAGTTGGTATATGTCATTTTCGTGAAAAGCTATTGCTATCTTTTATTGTTCAATGGTTGCACATTATTGTTGTTGATCTCTAATAGTTGAAGTGATTCACCTTTAGAATGGCTTCTACTTTATTGTTCAATATTGGAGTTTTTATATGTCATTTCCTTGAAAGGCTATTTCTATCTTTGTTGTTCAATGGTTGCACATTATTGTTGTTGATTTATAATAGTTGAAGTGTTGCACCTTGGAAGGGCCCCTACTTTAATTTTTGCATATTAAAGACTCAAAGAGTTCATTTCATTGGTTAGGGCATGTTTGTAATAGCCTAACTACACTTCTCTCCATACTATTTGAACCTTCTTACTGGTTAACCTTGACTCCATCACCCATTAGATAAGCATCGGTCTTCATCCACCATCCCATTTATTTCTAAAATTCATCCTACACTTTACTTAGGGATATCCCCTTACCCAGGAGGAGAGTCGGCCTAAAGAGAGAGAGCACGTTGTTGTGGTCACAATGGAGCAACCTTCTAAGTTCCCCTATGGCTGCACTTGTGTTTAGGGGCTTTATCACTTAAGTCTGGGTTTGGGAGAGAGTCCTGAATTTGGCAGCATTGCCAGGGACAAAGTCCAATTCCTGTTATTCAGTAGTGTGGCTACAATTATGTGATGAGGATTTTGCTTTGAAGATCTTATTCTCATCCGGTGACTCCACGAAAGAACAAAGCCGTGTTCCAGATTTTGAAGTAACTTGCTGCACATAGAGGTGAGAACATCCTACATGTTTGAAGGCATTTGAATTTTGAAGACTCACTGGCGACTCCATTAATAGTGAAATGATATGAGGATTATATATTCTGCAAATTTTATATATTTTATATTGAAGATTAGTAATGAAATATGGCACTAGCTCCATGGTTAGCCGAGTGGTATGCTCCATTTGATTTCTCAAATATACCTGGATTTTAAATGGGTTCCTAATTGGGACTAGGACAATCACATTGAAAATTTCTAATTAGCTACACTACATATTTCATCCTTCATGAAAATTATTTCAAATGATGATGTTGTTTATGAGGATGTTATGATGAGAACATTTCTATTTACCTTGGATGATGATGCATTAGATTGGTTTAATTCTTGTAGCCTAGAAGAAATATCATCTTTTGCAGGGTTGGTCGAAGCATTTCATGAGCATTGGGATCCTAACTATGAGAAAGAAGAAAGGGTTAAGGATCTAGTTGGTGCTTGTGAGTATAGAGAAGGGAGATATGTTACCTAATGTATACATATCAAAGTAACCCCTTCGATTTCTACTGGGTGGAATCGAGGATAAGAATGAGAGGTTGATGTCCTTGGTTGAATATATCAAAGAAAATTATGGTGTGCTAGACCAAGGGAAGCCTGCAAAAGAATTGTGTGAGGATGACCAGCATTCTGTCTCATCACATGAGCCATCTATTTATGAGATTTCAGATCCAAAAGAAGAGAAGTGTGATGAAGACCTTGTTATAGCACCTCATGTTTCTGCTGAAGACTATGCATGCCATCTTTGTCCAAAAGAAGCACATTGTGATGATGAGGTACACTTGCATGAAGACAAGGGTTTGGTAAGTTATTTGCCTATTCAAATCTCTGAATCCAATGATGAAACCCTTGATGATTTAAAGAGAATAAACATGGTGAAGAAACCCTTGGAGAATGAAAAATTTGAAGGTACTTCGGCCAGCCCATGCGATAAACAATATGGCAGCCAATGGGATGATGATGTAGGCGCTCTCTTTGTGATTGGAAGGCACAGATGGGATGTGGATCGCTGGTTTCTTCATAGAGATTCCATCTATGACACAGATAGTGAAAGCATGTTAGAGAAAAATCTGAATTGGCACGCTCCATTTCCAATCAGGCATTGAGGGCTGCTTCATGGGGCATAAAGAAGACACTTCAGGCCCGACCTTTAATGATCTTGGACAGCCAAACATGATTGAGGTATGAGGTATTTCCATGGTTGGTAAACAACCATATGTTCTCATCAATAGTGCAGATTTCTTACAACATAAGTGGCATTTTTATGGTGATAAAAGTGCAAAAACTTTCCAGCCATTAATGTCTTCATCCCTTACCCAATTTGTCTATGGAAAAACAATGAGGATGTGTTTTTGGGGCTGCAATTTATTTGAATTTGTTATTACTATTGAGAAAGAGGAGAAATTTTTGGCTCCCTAATGTCAATCTCTAGGGAGCTATTAAGTATAAAATTTTAGGAATATATCTCTGTTTTCCTAGTTTTAATTAAAAAGTCAAGACATTTTTGGTACCAAAGTGAGCATAGCATATTATGAGCATATAAGATACTAACACCACAGTGTGTGTTAGAATATAGAAAGATGGTGTGCTAGTTTTACCATTGTGATATGCGTCCCCAACCACTCAGGCGAAGCCTCCCTCAGAACACCTTAACCTTGGTGAAAATCCCTCAGGAAGCAAACCCTAGGCTAGATAGCCAAACAAGGGGTGGCGCTCCTCTCTCAAGATATGTAACACAAAAGATTGATCGGATAGTCCCAAACCCTAGCCAAGAGAAATTCCAAGCCTAAAACTGAATATACTAGTTGCAGTAGTTGCAATAACAACTCTTCTCCAAACCTGCTCACAAGACTGTAACTGTAGTGTGCACCAACTGGAAAACTGCAGTTTTGAGATGCTACAAATGAGAATTGAGAATTGGTGCCCTGTATTTATGGTAATCCTTCCAGTTTGTTGGGCCGACTTCTCCTTGGATAGAATTAATACTGTTTAGTATATTATTATTATATCTGGCCGACTTCTTCTCTTGTTGGGTAATAACCTAATATAAATTATCTTCTTGAACCGACAAGACTTCTAGGGTTATTAGCCAACTCATTAGGGTTTCTCTTGCTTCCGGAGTCTTCTATTCTAAATCCCGAGGAGTTCACACGTGGAGTAAATACCTCCCTTTATTCTATAATATGCTAATCCCTCCTAGCTAGAGAGGTATTTGAGAGTAATGGTCTTGAGCACTAAAATATTTACGGTAGCATCAATATAGTCATCTAGAACTATTTCAGCAGCTAGATCATAGGCATCACCATCACCATGGATTGCATCATCTCTGAAACCATACTTCATCGAGTAATTAGATATGATGTTGGATAAATCCCTCTCACCATAGAGTGATACAAAGAGAGTAAATTCTCTAAACTATTTTCCATCTGGAAAATATATGTCCATTGATCATCCACCTAGATTATAATCATTTTCAACACTACTAACAATCTACATGGAAATCAGAACAAATTCATTCAATAAAACACAACTGTGTCTATTCATAGTTGTACATAACTATAATCCAGTGGGACACTACCACATCAAGTAACACCTACAAGTACTTGATTAGCAACATATGGTTATGACGATTGAAACATATTCACCATAGTAATCCTCATCTACTATCATACAGTCTTCATAACAAACCGATAGCAACTTTTGCATAGAAACAATGTTATGATATAAAAGCGATTTAATGGGCCAATCCTTCACTCGCATCTGTGAGTTCTAAAAGAATATTTTCCCACCACGGTGGTCTTCATCGCCATATGATCTTCATTAACAAACATCACGATGCTTGATACACTTACCGAAACGTATTTATGATATAGATTTAATTATCTTGGCCAATCTTTCACTCCATGCAGTGAGCTCTGAGAGAATATCTGCCTCATGAATAGTGGAATATATCCACCACAATGGTATATCTCTACTGTCTGGAGACAGGTAGTCTCAAATCATCTGATGCCATCCTGCATAGAAAATATTGTTAAAGATAAACTGAATCCTCTGGGTCAATCTTTCACTCCCACGTTTGTGAGATCAGAAAGAATATCTACCCTCATCAGCAATGGGCTATCTGCCTTATTCTTCACAAACAAAGGAAGAAGGATTATTTCTGATTTCTGAGCCTGGACCATTTCTCACCTGGGCCCATTCAGCCTACACTAATCAAAGTGCACCCTGGACAGAATGTATAAACCCTAAGAAATGTTTTGGACCATTTCCCACCTAGGCCATTCCTCCTACACTAATTAAAGGGTGCACCCTGGAGAATGTATAAACCCAGGAATGACTGTCCCTGATTGTTGAGCCTAGACTATTTCCCACCCTGGGCCACATTCCTCCTACACTTATCCAAGTGCACCCTAGAGAGAATATATAGCCCTAAAGAGACAATTGTCCAGACCATTCCCCCCACCTGGGCCATTCCTCCCACACTAAAAAAAGTGTAACCTAGAGAATGAGTCTGCCTAAGGAATGTTTGTCCTGCATCAACCTCAAAACGAACTCATTTTACTTCAGGAAACTGCTCCTTAACTGTGAACTTCAAGAATGACTGCCCAGTGAGGCGGACCATTCTAATTGACCACTACTCAGGGTGATTGCCAAGAAGAATGACTATCCCTGAACCACTCCCATGTTAATTTTGTTATCGCTCAGTTTGTATGATAGGTTAAGCAGCTTGAAGTGCAGGAGTCAAACTGGCGTAACAGGAGGGATAGGTTAAGCAGCTTGAAGTGCAGGAGTCAAACTGGCGTAACAGGAGCTTCCCCACCCACTGTCACCTCGATGGGGAGCTCTTTCTATTCAAGGTGGTTAATCCCAAGGGAGACGTCCCTAGTAATCTGGGGTATTGAAAGAAAAGGATTAGGGGTTTAAGGCTCAAAGGTTAAGGTAACCTTTCCCTTCACAGATTACTGCCAAAAGGATAGTCAAAGAGAAGAAATTCCACTGAAAGGGCACCTGTTTGCGAGACAAGGCAATGATAAAACTAAAATGTGCAGCAGTGATTAGTACTTCAAATATCAATGACTATCAATATTAAATACACATGAGCATAAATAAATGTAATTATTGACGAAGTCAATGATTGCAATTTAAAACTATAGCTTATAATATTACTCCTTCAATAAATACAAATTATAGAGCATTCAATGTATAAAATTAATCCTTGAACTAGCACAACGCCTTAACTATCATTAATATGCTTCACATATATTGTTGTTGCATCAAACCTGCTAAGGGTGACGTCAGCCCTAGTTCTAGGTCAGTTTTGAAAGGCAAGGAAGTGGACGTTTTGCAAATTAAGCCAATGAAAATAATCTACACATCAATGCCAATTGCTAGATGACAAAGCCACAACGTTTTATACCAAACAAGAGATCAAAATAGGCATGACGTCACTAGCTAGT
>SNQJ01S0183493.1:0-18991 GCA_010110895.2 Picea sitchensis | reverse complement strand
AAACAACATTTCCAGGGAGTTTGAAGCAGACATGTTACAGATAAAGAAGATTGTGAAAGATAACAACAAACTTTGGAGAATAGCCAGATGATAAATTGTAAAGGTTGAATGACTCCATGCCCAATACTAAAGGCACAAGGTCTTCCAGGTTCTTGGAGACCTCACAGGGAGGTCTCCATCCCAGTTGGAGCCAGATGTTAGCGATCAAATTCATTCTGAAATTTGTTTGAAAAATGATGCCTAATATTGTGGGGAACTTTTGACTACCTTCCCTAGCTCCAAATGAAGATTTGAAAGTACCATTGGAAAGCTTAGGATTTCTATATGTCAATCGACTATTCAAGCATGTAAAACGAACTCTCCACGACTTAGAAATTTGATTTTTCCCAAGGCAGTTTTTATTTAAAAAAATTGCGCTTTCACCAGCTATTCCGCCTTGAATTTTGCTAGTTAGCTGGTGAAAGCTCTACTTTTCACCAGCTAAAGGGTCGTATTTAGGGAAAATTAGCTGGTGAAACCTGTTACATGGCAGCAAGGTCGTATTTTTGCCCAGATTTGACTTTTTCTCAATCAAATCTTTCAAGGTTGGTTTCTAAAGATGCATAATAATTAAATACATCAGATTTAAGGTTTTATCTTGATGTATTTAATGTTTAAGAAGGTGGAAAAGTGAAAATGGTGACCTAGTTCATGAGCAAAAAATTGTTTTTTTTGCCAAAGGTGGCAAATTCGAATTTCTCATGAAGATTCATCAGCCTTGGAAGGTCTTCTACATCTGTCAAAGAGTTTAGAGGATATGAAGGCTATTAAGATAGAGTTTGACTCCTTATATAGGATCTTTTCCTATTTTGTTTTGACTTTCCATTTTTAGTATTCTAGAACCATTTTTATAGGATCCCATCCTACACTTGTTGTATCTATTTTGATTTGACTATTTTTAGCAAATCTGATCCATCTTTCAAGGATCTAGATTTCATCTTGTAAGGCTATAAATCCAAAGACATTTAGAGCACTAAGGGTTCAATCTTGGATACATTTTTCTATTGTTATAGACTTTTATTTGATAATAGAATTATAGTCTTCTTTTGTCTTCAATATCATAATTGCTCATGCATCTTATCTTTATGTACTTTACTTCAGTTTGTCTTAGCTTCTAAAGACTGTTATCTCGTTATTAAGCTCATAAACTTGAATTGAAGGACTTCTTGCTATCTTGTATTGACCCTACACCTAGTTGTATTTGGTTATCAAGATTAGTATTATGCATCCCCTGTTTAAACTATCTTGTCTGGTTATTGATTTCTAAAAGCACTATCTTATTCGAATGTATGATGAGTTGTCCATTTCATTAGTCATTGAGTTATCCCATTGATCCAAGCATATCTAAATTATCTTATCTTGAGTTACCAAGCATATTTGGCCTACAACCCCAAAGAGTTTCTTGGATTGATAACACTATCCTATTGGAAGTTATGATCACCTGTACACAAAATGGACCATGTTGCGGCAAGAAAGAGACCAAGCGGTGCCTGAGTTCACAAATATCTTCCATACCTTGCACACCAAGATGGGTATCAAACATTATGAGTGACATCTGGTGCTCAAGTATCGTGGCGGTCTACATAGATACATCCTGGCTGAAATGGAGTTTTTGGACACATCATCCTTGGGCGTGACCTACCAATATGTTGTCAAAATCGAGCAAAAGCTCAAACAAAAGACGCGGCAATTTGGGCCTAGGAAACCCTCACAGCAAAATATGGGAAAGGGCGGACCCAACCCACAGAAAAAAGGACAGAGCAAAGACAGACAGCCTCAGGAAAACCAGTCCAGGCCCCAAGCAAAGAAGGACACCGAAAACAAAAAGAAAGATACAAGGAAGTGGTGCGACTTCCATAAGAGCCCCTGGCATAACATTGTTGATTGTCGCGTGAAGTAGTCATTGGTGGCTGAGGTGAAAGAATCTGAATCATATGCATGTTATGACTTTGAGTCATAACTAGAAAGGGGGAGACGCATCATTGACACAGAACCCAATGCTATTGTTGCTACCACCAAGCTCCATCTCGATCAACCAGATGAACCAGAGGAAGGAGAGGGCCTTTTTCATTCATAGATGTGGGTGAAGGGTACCTCCCTGCACTTCATCATTGATAGTGGTAGCCAGAAGAACCTCATCTCAGCAAAGGTTTTCAAGTGACTCGCCCTGTCGACAATGCCGCACCTGCAACCCTACACCATCGGAGGGCTCTGCCAAGGAAATTACATTCGCGTCAGCCAACAATGTTGCCTATCATACAACATCAATCCCTTCAAAGATGAGGTATTGTGTGATGTTTCCACTCTCGAAGTTTGTAATGTTATTTTGGGCCAACCATATTTATGGAAACGTCATGATGTATATGAGTCTAGTCCTCGTAGTGTTATTATTACTTTGAACAAGAAATTGTACAAGATACCCGAGGCAGCCCCACCCAGTGTTATTTCCTTGATCTCTGTTAAGAAATACAAAAAGGTCATCTCTTAGACAGGGAAGTTTGTCTTCTTCATGATTCGCTCTCAGAATGAGTGAAAGATCATAGCCACATCCATGGTCTCTATGGCTGACCTCTCCACACAACAGAAGCAAGTGGATAAGGCTGTGGAAGAATACTCAAATATCTTCTCCTCACCTACTAGGACACCTCTGCACTGTTAGGTCAAGCACCCCATCGATCTGACCCTCGACGCACCACTTCCCAATGGGCAAGTCTACCATCACTCTATGTTATAGAATGAGGAGATCAAGTGGAAAATCCAATAATTGCTCCACAAGGGGCACATCCATCCCATCTCATCACCTTTCAGGAGCCCAATCGTGCTCGTACATAAGAAATATGGAACCTGGAAACTCTGCGTTGATTACCGGGCCCTGAATAAAATCAGAGTCAGAAATTGGTACCCGATTCCCCGAATCGACGACCTCCTTGATCAGCCCATGGGGTCCAAATAATTCAGTAAGATTGATCTAAATTATGGCTACCACCAGGTCCTGATAGAACAAACATATGTATGGAAGACCGCCTTCAAGTCAAAGGAAGGTCTTTTTGAATGGTTGTTCATGCCCTTTGGTTTGACAAATGCTCCAGCCACTTTCATGAGGATGATGGATGATATCCTGTGACCATTCACCAATACTTTTGTAGTGGTGTATCTGGATAACATCCTCATTTACAGCAAGACTTGGGAAGAACATTTGCAACATATTCAACAGGTTCTGCACACCCTGCAGCAGCACCAACTCTACGCCAACTTGGAAAAATGCTCTTTCGGCATGGATAGGATTCATTACCTGGGATACATCATTGATCATCATGGTGTACATGTGGATCCATCCAAAATCCAAGTCATTCGTGACTAGCCAAACCCAACCACACTCACTGAGCTTCGAATCTTCTTGGGACTTGCCAATTTCTACCGTAGGTTCGTGTTGGGATTCTCCCATATTGCATGGGCCCTCAGCCAAGTAACCAGGGGTGGTGGTAAGGCTAAATTTGTGTGGGGTCGGTCCCAAAAACAAGCGTTCGATGATTTGAAGCAACGATTGTGCTCAACCCTAGTACTTTCACTACCGGACCTACAACATCCCTTTCAGATAGAGACAGACGCTTCAGAGTATTTTGTGGGCACCATTCTCACTCAACATGGTCCCGTGGCCTATCATAGTGAGACACTATCAGATGTTGTTTGTAAGTACCCTACTTACGACAAATAAATGTACTCCATTGTGCAAGCTTGTTGCTAGTGGAGACATTACATTCTTGGGAAGGAGACAGTCATCCACACTGATCATAAGCCACTGCAGTTCATGCAAACACAAGGCAAATTTCAGAATGACCTCCATCAGAAGTGGTCCACGTACTTGTAGCAATTCCACCTCAACATCAAGTATAAAATGGGAAGCACCAACTGCCTCGTTGATTTCCTCAACAGATTACCAATTGTGGCACTCACCATAGTTCTAGACTCTTGCGGCCATGAGACCTCTAGATGGCCCCAACTCTATGAGACAGACCTGGACTTCGCCACCACCTACCAAGTGTTTGGCGCAAACACAGTTATCACTAATTTCCATCTTCAGGACGATTTTTTGTGACGTCTGGGACATATTTGTGTTCCATCAAGTGAGCAAGGGAAGCTGATCTCGGAAGCCCAATACATTCGGGTGGCAGGAAACTTTGGCGTCAAAAAGACAGTGGTAATGCTGCAGAAACATTTCTACTGGCCAAAAATTCGACAGGAGGTGAGTAAGTATATTAGGTCCTGCACTGCCTGCATGATTTCCAAACCGACCACTAAGAAACAGGGCCTATACACCCCTCTGCCTACTCCTGACAGGCCATGGGAATCCATCTCAATAGACTATATGTCGGGCCTCCCGTCCACCAAGCAGGGAAATGAATATGTTTTTTGGTTGTGGATCTCTTTTCTAAGATGGCAATTTTGACCGCCTGCAAGAAGAGCATCACAGCAGAGGCCACTACCAAGATCTTCTTTGAACGATTATGGGTACATTTTGGAATCCCACAAACCATTGTCTTGGATCGGGACAATCGATTTCTCAACACATTCTGGTCAAGCCTCTGGTCACTGCTGGACACCAAGCTCACCAAATCCATGGCCTTCCACCCCCAGAAAGATGGCCAAACCGAGGTCATAAATCGAATGATCGTGCATATCCTGCGCATGTATAATTCCAAGCAACCTCGCACATGGGATGAGAACCTCCCCTATGTTCAACATAGCTACAACCAAGCCCTCCATAGCTCAACTGGCCACATCCCCTTTTAGGTGGGGTTGGTATTCCAACCATTGGGTCCCATAGATGTTTCTCTACCTCTTGCAGTCACCTCGACCAACTCATCTCCTTCTCCAACTAAAGTTGACAAAGCCACCTGGTTCATTGAGCCGATCCAGCACATCTGCCAACAGGTTCAGGATATCCTACAAAAGTCCAATGACAAGTACAAGCAGTGCCATGATCAACGTTGGGTGCCACATAAGTTTCAGGTGGGCGACAAATTTTGGTTGCACTTGCAAAAAGAGTACCTTAC
Organism: Picea sitchensis; assembly: GCA_010110895.2. NCBI lineage: Eukaryota > Viridiplantae > Streptophyta > Pinopsida > Pinales > Pinaceae > Picea > Picea sitchensis. The sequence goes on along the minus strand of SNQJ01S0183493.1, from coordinate 13,898 downwards.
AAGACCTCATCGAAAGATTCACCCACTCTGTTATGGGTCGTACACCATCACCAAGGTTGTGGGTGATAATTCTTTTGAGCTCAAAATTCCTCCTTTCCTTGGCTTGCACCCAGTGTTCAACGTGGATATCCTTCAACCATATTTACCACCATTATTGGACACCTCAGAGATAGCAGAACGGATGATACCAACATAGCTCAACCCCGACTGCATACAATGGGCATCTAGTGATCATATTGTGGACAAACATATCAAGGGAACTCACCAGCAAAGGATCCATATTTATCGAGTTGTCAAAGCAGGGAAACTCTTGCACCAAGGCAAGTGGCTCACTCGGGGCCAAATTCAGTAGAAATTTCCTCATCTTATGGGGGAACTCAACATTGTTATAGCAAGATTTGCCTCACCATTGCTATCTTGCACAGAGGGCCTTTTTCCATTTCCCTATGCAGATTTATCATCCCTTTTTGACAAATATAGAGCTAAAAATAAACATTTTCCCACATATATGTGCCCTATTAGCTATACAACAAGTGTATACGCAGGTTGCTCCACTACAACTCGCGTACATCGGGATTTGTGCCAGAAAATACAAAAATGGAGTCATGTTTCCATGTCACGACAAGAGATATCTGATCCTTGGCCTTCCATATACTGGAAACATTCTGACTCAGCCCTTCAGTTGCATTGTGAAGGCTATAAGAGCACAATTTCGAGCTATGGAAAAGAGGAGAAAACATTCAACTTTGAGAGCAAAGTTACTATGGAGAAATTACTTCATATTGAGTCTGCATCCCTTTGTCCCTCAAGTTTGAACACAATGTTCATCCCCCAAGAGCTTGTCTTTGGTGGAGGATTGAAGTGGTGGAGACCCAATTGGAAGGAACTTGGTTCCTTGGTTTCGAACTGTGCCGACACGGAAGTCTGTAATGTTGACACTTTTGTTGATCAATTATTAATAGAAATACTCCTTTCCCATCCTATTGGTATCGTGCACATATATGATTATTATCCATGGGCATGTTTGTAATGTTTATTAATGGATTATGCTATCTGATGTGCTAACCCCTTTTCATTATCACTATATACTCGCTTTACCTGTTCATTGAAGAACTTATTGTAGGTACAAAGCTTTGGGTCGAAGTGTTCAATGGTGGAACATCATCAAACGTTGAATAGAGGTAGGCCTCTTTCTTATCTTACACATTAGTTTATATAGCATACAATGGAACTGAGTTTATTTATGCAGTCATACCTGTCTGTTGTGGTTTACCCTTGGCCATAGAGAATTTTTCCCTCGTAACAGAAATGGCAACTCCACTAGGGATAGATCTTCCTTCTAAGGGTTGAAGTACTTTTTCTTCTTGCATTGCTCTTTTTCCTTTGTGTTTCTTGTCGTATCACTGCTTGGTAGATTCTGTTCACTCTGAGTCTGAGTTTTCAGCCTTTTTTCCCTTACCTTGCCATGTTTTAAAACATGTGTGCTCCTTTTGCCTTGACAGTCGTGTATACACGCGTGTTGCCTCTCTGCAAGCTACGTATATATGCATTGTTCTCCTGAACAGTCACGTATACACATGTGTTGCCTCTCTGCAAGCTACGTATATACGCATTGTTCTCTTGAACATTTCTGTATACCACTTTCCCTTGCTTGTTTGCTTGGTTTAGTGACTTCTGGGTGGGATTTGATGTTTGATGAGCCTTCTTAGGTCTTTGTAGTGCCTGTTGATTTTCTCTAGGTTGGAAGGAAGCCTGTTGGGAGTTGAATTTATGGGCGTAGTCTTTCTCATTGTTTTTCATTTTTTGGTTTGTCCTTGAACCCTGGGTTGTTTGCTTGGTTGCTTGGTATTTTGCTCGAGTTATTTCATTTATACACAGTAGAACTTATATATCAGGTTGCTTTTCAGTCCATGCATTTTCTCTTTAATATATTGAAAATACAAAAAAATAGGCATTTTGCATTGGTTAACATTTTTGTCTTTGAACCTTTATCATTAGCTTAGTACATTTAGTGAAAGATTGCATTTTACTTCTGAATTGAAGAGTTGAAATTGAAAATTTCACTATTTTTATTAGCATATCATTCATTGAAAAGTTAAAGGTAGAATTTGCATTATTTTTATATTTATCTTTTGCAGAGTCATAACATCATGAGTTTCGTTTCCATACCCTTTTGAGTAATCACGACCAATAAAATTTACGCTTTAAACTAAAATTGATTAGTCACGGTTTCATTTTTAGGGTGCACAAACTAGCCTAGGATTTAGTGCCTTGGAATAGGATTTTGTGAGTAAACTTCTCCAAGGCAATTAAATCAACATATGTGTCTGAAACAGGGAGTTGAGAAGTCCATTGTATAATTGGTAATATCAGGAGGCTCTGCTCACACTGGAGTTAATCACGAGGTCGCGTGAAGTTAGTTGAAGGGATAACCCCTGGATACTCGCCTAGCGTCAGAGATATTTCTATGGATTTATTCGTATTTGGGGATCTTGCTATTACCCATACCTCTGTGAGAGGCAGTGATTTCAAGGTTTCGGGCTTTGCTACCTTGCCCATATGATGATCCGAACTTACGATTGTTCACCTGTGCATCAGTTATACAGTGGTTTATTAGTTTCTTGACATAGGTATCTCATAGGTTACTTGCAGGGGTTATTCTGCTTGTATCCTGGGTCACATAGAGGTCGGACAACACACAACCTTTATGGAGGATTACCTCTCTGGGGGGATCTGACCAACTGGTTGTTAATCCCATGAGGGCCTCTATAACTGATTATGTTACCTCCAAACTTTAGCAGGGAGTCTCAAGTCCCTCTTGGACGAGGCATACCTTCTTTAGCGGGGGAGGCCACTCAGCCACTTTAGCCCGTTTGCATGCATATTGGTCGTTTGACTTTTTGGTATGCTCTTTGACTACTAGTTGGCCTTAGGATATATTTGTATTTTGTAGAGTCATAATTCATCGTGGAGTTGGACCAGCTTCCCTGTTGGTCCCGTTAGTTTCTATAGTTACCATCAAATTTTGGGGTCTTGCCTTCTAAAAGGCGTAGAGTTTGTAGAAGTGGTACACACACATCCACCCTTCAGACTTGTGGTTCCACAAGCATGAGTACTGAGTCTAGTCTTCATAACACTGGGAGTTCTTCGACTCCGATACCCACTATAGTTGATGGAACCCCTTTTACTCCTGCAACCGCTGCATTTGCAATGTTGGAGGCTTATACTAGTACTATGGCTCGACCTGTAGTTAATGATTCATCTCTTGCCTTGAACCCTTTTGGGGGTTTCAGTCACTCACGAGGTTACAATGTTCAGTCCAACCCTATGGATTCTAGTCCATTTTCTTATGGTATTCCTAACTTCACGTCACAGTTTTCAACTGCCATCCCAGTTGTTGGCCCCAACGCTATCCTTGGACTTGGGGGCACTACACCTCCTTACACTCCTTTTTCGTTTGGTCGTTCTCATATTCCCCAAATGAATCCTAATTTAGGAAGTGTCCCTTTTCTTAACCCCATGTCTAATCCTTCTACGACCGGATGGAACAACCCATCTAGCGGACAAGTTCCGCCTTACATCCCTATCCCCTTGGTGTCAATTCCGACCAATACTTTTGGCATGACGAATCCACTTCAATCCTCCGGATTCCCACCTAGAGGAGGTCATTCTTACACTTTGGGAAACCCTCAACCCGGATCCAATCCGGTTGGGGGAAATTTTCAAAACCCTCAAATCGGATCTAATCCGGCCGGGGGAAATTTTCATAATCCTTATCAGAACATTCCTGCTGGAATGATTCCCAACCCATATTATACGAATCAGCCTGGAGGAGGTCCTTATAATTCTAGACAGGGTTTTGGTCCTAACCAGAATCCTAGATGGAATGCATTTCCCAATGCACAATCTTTCGAAGGAGGGTGGGGCCAAATGTCGCAACCTCATCTCCCTTTTCTGGCCACGCTTAATCTGCTAGACTTGTCTAAGATAATGAACGACTTGGTGAGTCATGATCTCACATGGCCCCATGTCACCACCAAACTTCTGTCAGACATTCCAAAGTTTGAAGGTAAGAATGAGGAGGACCCTGGTCATCATGTCACTACTTTTCATCTTTGGTGCTCATCGAATTCTCTGAATCATGATTCTATTAGATTACGATTATTCCAACGCACTCTCATTGGATTTGCGTCACAATGGTATATTGAGCTACCTAAGGTGACATACGGGTCATTCCATCAGTTGGTGCTAGCCTTTCTTTACGATGTTGGCCTTGAACTTTTGTCGACTCTACGCTACAGTACCGACACTCGCATCTCGGATCATATCCAGGAATGGCATAGACGGAAGCGATTGATTAAGACTCCTATACCCCCATCCTTTCTTCTAGAATGGTTCCTAAAGTCTTTGCACCCTCCTATCTCGAAGGATGTTGCTTCTTCTGGGGTCTTCAACGAGGAGGAATCTATCTTTAGAGCCCAACAACTCGATTTGATATACGCTCAGTCTGGGATGTTATATCACCTTCTTCCGAATGCACCACAGCCAAATTACGATCCTAGACAGAAGCTCGGACCTCATGCCGATGGCATTGTAGGTTCCGCCAATGTAAATTCCACATACTTGACAATGAAGTCTATCAGAGGGTCAGCTTCATCTGCATCCTCCAAACCCACCCAATCGACAGATGTACATTTCGTGCAATCGTCGAAGAACCCAAATGGTGACCAACAACCAAATGGGAATAAAAGGAAAGGTCGAAACAATCGTAAGGGTGGGAAGAATAATAATAAACCTAAGGACAAAGACAATAATGGGAGATAGAATGATAATGCTGGAGAGGGAAAGAAAGAGAAACATAAGGTGAAGTTTCCTTGTAAACCGTGTACCGATGACCACCTTACACATTTATGCCCCAAACTCACAGAGGCTCCGAGGCTTTTAAATATATCGTCTGTTGTGCTGACGAATCCATTCCCACACAAACAACACTTAGCCTCGAGCTCTTCGAACGTCGTAAATGCGTCCAGTGGAAGTCAAAACCCACCATCGTAAGATGGCGACCGTGTTTGTATCAATATGCTCGATGCGAAAATATATATATCCACCCTCTCTCGAGATTATAGCTCTTCAAAAGCTAGTACCAGTCTAGAAGATCCTCCTCCCCCTCTGGATACAAACTTGTATATTTAGAAACCAGAGCCACCGCCTCGTATTTCGAAAGGAGTACTTAAGAGCTCTACCCACAACCCTAATTCTAGAGTCACCCAGAACTACTCTATTGTTGAGGATCTGGGCCAAACCCCTTGCGTGATGTCAGCTTTGGAGGTACTCCAGACATTTCCATCACAGAGGAATGTCTTACTCTCTTCCTTAGGATCTATAGAACCTAGTGGATCGAAAATTATCAAGTTTGATGTCACGGATGTGAAGCCTCTCTTACCTTACCATGTGGATTTCCAAATCCACGTGGATTATTCCAATTATACTATCAAACGAGGAGTCGTTGATGAAGGTGTTTCCACATGGGTGATGTCCCTGGTCTGTTGGAATGATCTCGGTTCTTCGGCCCTTTCCAAGTCGTCGAACATGTTGAATGCATTCGACGGTCATTCCTTCCGCCCTCATGGTATTCTCCCCACCTTTCCAGTCCAGTTAGGTGGGAAGATGGTAGAGGTGGAGGTAGAGGTAGTTGATGCACCTCTCGATTATAACCTGTTACTAGGTTGCAATTGGACCTATGCTATGGTCGTTGTCATATCGTCCATCTTCCGTGTACTTTTTTTTCCTCATCAAGGGGAGATCATGACTATTGACCAGATATCCTTTGCGTACTCTAGTCCTAACGCATATGTTGGACCGTCGATCCCTGTGATTGAAAATTCTCAGCTGGGAACTGAGAATATCGGTGTCGAAATGCATTCTTCCCTCATGGGTACTTTTGACTTCTCGGCACTGATTCACCACGTTTACACCATGTCTAGTAGGATCGCTTCTACAGGGAGGTCCATTCCTTTCCGCACTTCCTATTTTAGTGATCCATGGACCCTACCTTCTCTGACTTCGTCGTGTGAAGGAAAGTTGCATGTTGACATGGCTATGCCACTATCGGCAGTGGAGATTGTGTATCAAGTTTTTCTTAACTCTTCTGCCGATCCTGATCATGTTACCTCGCAAATGGATGAGGAGGATCCAGTTCTTAGGCGTGTATGGGCCACCTCGTTTTCTTGTTCTCATGATTTACTAGATGAGACTTTGCCTTCGAACAAAGCCATCCTCGAAGCCATGAATGGTTCCGAGAGACCTTTGGATGACATGCATCATCGATCCTATTTTCTCCCAAGTCTTGAAAGAATCGAGCAACATGACTTTCGGTCTACCCTGAGCGAGATAGTTGGTCACGTCGTCGTTCCACTTGATACGCACGACATTTATGCCAAAGGAAATATGGTGAGTATTTCTCCTACCGTCTTGATCGATATCTCTTGTACCCCTTGAAAAATTGAGAACGTAAATATAGGTGCAGATTGTTCGCTAGAAGAAATTTCGATCTACACCGATCTCTTCAAAGAATTTCAAGATGTATTTGCTTGGTCATACGAAGAGATGCTAGGGATCGACCCTCGAATTGTCAAACATGAGATTAGAACTTACTCGAATGCTAAACCAGTTCGACAATGTCTTAGAGCTGTGAATCCTAGGAAGGCCCCTGCTATTAAGGCAGAGATGGAGAAGTTTCTTAACACCGGCTTCATCTACCCAGTTCCCTTGACCGAATGGGTATCCAATCTTGTTCCCATAAATAAAAAGCAAGGAACCAGCCGTGTGTGTATGGACTTTTGCGACCTAAACAAGGCTTGTCCTAAAGATAACTTCCCCACGCCTTTCATTGATCAGATTCTCAATGAATGTGCGGGAAGCGAAATATTTTCTTTTATGGACAGATTTTCGGGCTATAACCAAATCCAGATCAAACCCGAGGACCAACACGAGACGACATTTATATGTCCTTGGGGTACTTTTGCATATCGAAAAATACCTTTTCGCCTTAAAAACGTCGGAGCAACCTTCCAACGTGCCATGACTTTCTCTTTTCACGATCTCAAGCACATAGTCGAAGCCTACCTGGATGATCTTGCTACTCACTCTCGCAAGAGAGTGGATCATGTTATACACCTTTGGCTAGTTTTTGAAAGATGTTGTTACTATAGAATCTAGTTAAACCCTCATAAATGCATCTTTTGTGTTAAGTTTGGTCGTCTCTTAGTGTTTTTAGTTTTCGAGATCAGGATCATGGTAGATCGTCTTAAGGTTGAGGCAATACCTCAGTTGCCTCCCCCGCGCACAATTAGACAAGTTCAAGGTTTGCAAGGAAAAGCTAACTTTCTACGTCAGTTCATAGTGAATTATGCCAATATTACTTAGGGTTTCATGCACCTCTTGAAGAAGGACACCCCCTTTATCTGGGATGAGCGAGCCCAGGAGTGTTTCGACACTTTGAAGAAAGCCTTGGTATCGACCCCTCTACTGAAATCTCTTGATTACAGTAGAGATTACCTATTGTATATTTCCACGTCTGCAGAGATGATTGGTATGGTTCTAGTTCAGGAGGATGATGAGCTCCATGAGCACGTCATTTACTACCTCAGTTGAAATTTAGTCGGTCCCGAGCTTAATTACTCTCATGTTGAAAAAGCTAGCTTTGGATTTCATTCACGCAATCCAACGCTTATGTCACTATATATTACTTTGCAAGACTATGGTGGTTGTCGATGTCAATTCATTTCAATACGTCCTTACTAGATGTATCATCGAGGGAAAATATAATAAATGGATTGTCATCTTACAATAATTTGATCTCGACTTTGCTTTGGCCAAGTCAAAGAAATCACTAGTTTTTGCAGATTTAATATCTGATTTTCCATGATTAGACGAGGATGTTATCCATGTCGATTCGTTTGCAGAAGAACACATTGTCCTTGTCTCATCATCCTATCCCTGGCATGGAGACATTGTTTTATATCTTAAAACCTTGAAGTTTTCTCAACATCTCTCGCGAGATGATCGACGACGTGTTCGATACCAAGACAAAAAGTATACCATCATCGGTGACACTTTGTATCGCCGAGGAGTATATAATATCTTGCGTCGTTGCTTAACTCACAAGGAAGTCGAGTTAGTCCTAAACGATTGCCAAAAAGGGGCTTGTGGTGGCCACCTATCTGGGCTTGCGACAACCCAAAAAATCCTATGAGTTGGTTATTTCTGGCCCACTATCTTTAAAGATTATATTGAAGCGGTTAAGAAGTGTCACCCCTGTCAGGTGTTCACTCGGAAAATGTGCTCGCATCCAGCCCCTCTTCACCTAGTCATCACAGTCGGTCCCTTCACCAAGTGGGGGGTAGATTTCGTTGATTGCAACCCAACTTCGGCTGGGGGGAATCAACACATTATCATGGTCGTCAACTACTTTACTAAATGGGTCGAGGCCATGCCTGCCATAAAATTCAATGGGAATACTACAGCCTTCTTCGCGTTCAAAAAAATTATCGCCTGGTCCGGTATCCCGAGTGAGATTGGCACTGATCATGGCAGTCACTTTCAGAATGAAATGATGGTAAAACTAGCATCTAAGTTGGGGTTTAAACACGATCATTCATCCCCTTATTACCCTGAGGAAAATGGGCAAGTAGAGGTCGTCAACAAGTCTCTCAAGACCATTTTGCAAAAAACTGTCAGTCGGAGAAATTCCAATTGGCACATCTTGCTATATCCTACGCTTTGGGCATACCAAACCTCGGTTAAGCCTGCCACTAGTTTTTCCCCTTTTCAGTTAGTGCACAGTGTGGAGTCGATCCTTCCTGTTGAATGCGAAATCCCTTCTCTCAAGTTGGCAGTTGAGCTCCTACCTGACACTTCAGATTTAAAGCGATGTCGTGTGCACCTAGAGAGTTTTGACAAGCAACATCAAGACGCCTTTACGACTATCGAGGAAAACAAGAAACGTATCAAGGTTCAGTATGACAAGTCTGTCTGTCCCCGGTTGTATGCTAAGGGTGACTTGGTTCTCTTATATGAACAAGCCAAAGAACTACTAGGGGCAGGCAAGTTTAAACCCATGTGGCAGGGTCCTTACATCGTGCGATGTGTCCTAGAAAAAGGAGCCTACGAACTAGAATATTATGAAGGGAATAAGTTGGTCGAGGCCAAAAATAGGCTCTACTTGAAAAGGTACTACGCTTGAGCCCTAGGCTTGGGTGGAACTCTTTGTATACTAATGTAAATTTAATGTATATATGTCTCTTTTCTCCTTTTATTTTGTCTTTATCTTACTTATCGAGTTTTCCCTTTGTTGGAAGATGTCAACGGAGTCTTCGGTCTACCTAGGATTCACAGACGGAGCCAGTCATCATACACAAAACTTGGCTTCCGCCGCTTGGGAGGTTTACTCACCTGAGGGTCTGCTGGTGTCTTCAGGTGGCGCATGCCTAGGGCCATCCATGAATAATGTGGCCGAATATAGTGTCATCATAGAACTTTTGCGCGATGTTATCTCGCATGGAATTCACTCTTTAGAAGTTCGCATGGATTCCCAGTTAGTAGTATGTCAGTTGAACGGTCGTTATCGCATGCGTGATCCTACTTTACTCCGTCGATTCCTACGGGTACATGTTTTAGAACGACAATTTGATTTTATTACATATTATCACATTCCTATGAGTTCTAATCATGTATCTTATGCCTATGATAATTACATTTTAGATTGGCATTTGTCACATTCATAAAGCAAAGAAAACCATTAAATCAATATACACATTGTAAAATATAAGTAAAGCCGAAGATCCTTTTTATATATTTCAAAATATGGTGTTTATATTACAAAATTAGGGCTAAAAACCCTCAATACACACATGTATCCAGTATACATATCCCACGACATATACGCATGTGGAGCCGAATGTGTGTCATGGTAGCAAACCACAACGTTTGTGAGATGCCGGAAGAGTCATACCCATGCTCTAGGTACAACAACCACCTGTCACTGCATGTCTTCAGGTAGATCCTCTACCTGAACCATAGTAATCCTCTATGTCAAACGAGACAGGTCACCCTGCACATTTTGTAGGACTCTCTCTTCTTCTCCTCCCACCACCTCATCTCCACGGTTCCTCTGTCTATGTCATAGGAATCCCTCTGGTCGTCGTGGACCCACGTTTGTGATTACACAAGATTACACAAGTGTCTAGTTAATACTCAAACACCATCCCAAAAATATTTTTGTTCCTTAAATACAAAAAAAATGAAATATTTAAAAAAAAATATCTTACCTATATCACCATAGGCGGCCCCTGGTGGAAGTGGCATATCGGGATCTCCTTGGAAATCAATCCCCGCATAGGGATAGTCGTCCAATGCAATGATCTGTCGCCGCCACCAAAAGAAAAAATCATCGTTGTAGGGTGTGGTCACCCTACCTCCCCCATGTCGTCTCATGACCTCGATCCACTGTACCATGGTTGGATCACATGGTCCTCTAGGAAGAACCTCCACTCTAGGTCCCAGACCTGGAACCCGCTAAAAAAAAAAGCTGCAAAGAATAGAGGCAAACTTGAAGTTTCACTTACTCCCTTGTTTTCACTCTATCAACTAACCTTTCATATTGGTCAACAGTGAGGTACACCAGTCATATATAGTGGGTCTAGCTCACTCTACTGCGTAAAACATCAGCGGTCTCGATGCTTGATGCAACGAGTCCGAACCTATGATCCTGGTAAGCACAAGCACTATGATCTTCAAACTGAGATTACTTAGTGCCTGGATGGGGACTTGACTTCCCACCTTGGGAGTCCCTGTTATACATTGGGCATCGATATACTCTTTGATCTTCATCCCACTCCCTGCTCCGCGTGACTTGAGGTTCACAACCTCCCCTCAGCATGATAGACAAGTCAAGAAGTAGATGTCCTCTACTTCGATCCTCAGTGGTTGTCCATCGAGGATAAATCTTTTGCTATCAGGGTCCCAGTAACCCACCAACATCTCCAATAGCCTCACTTGGGCCCTCATTCCTTTGAGAGCCCAAAAATTGTACAAACCACATCTTTTTAGAGCCGCTTGAGCCACCAGATCTTGTTCAACAACTGCATCCACCTCCTCATTCTCTCGCTCTCTCCATTCCAGAACCATCCTGCAAAAACAAATCATTTTTTTTTAGTTAAACACCCTTTTTTGGCCATTTGCGTACCTATAAGCGGCCTTCTTTGCACATAGTCACGTGTAGCACTTGATACACGCTTCCTGTGGTTCACACAGGGGCATATACCTCGTCGTACATGCGACCTTAACAAAGGAGACCTGCGTACACCGAAAATCCTAATTTCCGCCCTCAAAAACTAAAAAATTGGAACCTAATTCAAAAACGTAATCCGTTGAATTTGAAGAGGATGAGATGAAGAGTTACCTGATCTAGACGGTTCGTTATTTCGTTTCATGATGCTCCTGCAATTGTCGTTTGAATCTTGGAGGTATTTATGGTCCAAATTGCACTATTTGGGTAAAAATCAAAATGATACAGTAATTTTTTATTTTATTACTATTTATAAGCTATTTTTACCCACTTTATATAGTTTCATGCTATTTTTTAACTTAGTGGACTAATTCAAATGTGGTTTTGAGCCGGTTTGTTGTAGTTTTGACTCAATTTTTTTTGTGGATTTCAGGGTCATGATTGGTCGTTCGTCACCACAGGCGGGTATTTTCATAACCTATCATATAGGATAGGTATCCACTTCATCGTGCATTTTCGCATTATCCTTCGAATACCATCTTTTACACCTTAGGTACGAACCCATTTGTTGTGACACAAAACCTTATGTCTGTTATAAGTAGTGTCGCTAATAAATGGTAGAGACTTAACAAACATGGGTGCCCTAGTTAGATCCCCTTTGTCATTTGGTGCCCATGCCGAGTTTTTCCTTAGGACCAGGAGTCCATTATAACTTGATACATGAATTTATAATGAGAATCATTTCTCATTCATGCACATGCGGCCTTATTCCCCACGGACTCCCAAAAACAAGTCTTAGTTAATCTCTTTTCTGGCTCGTCTAAGAACTGAAAAGATTGTCGAGTGATTTGTCCCTTTCACACTCGTTAAACTGGATTTGAAAGGTCACGAGTCTTAGTTAAGCTCTTTTCCGACTCATTATAAAAAATGGAAAATATTGTCGAGTGAACGTGTCTTTTTCACACTCGTAAATTGGATTTGAAAATATGTCTATTTGGCACAAGTTTACCCCTTTTTTACACCAAGTAGACTACAAGACATCAAAAAGGATATTTTTTGGTGTTAAGTTGTGATTGCATATCATGTCCTCGCTTGCAGTATTGAGACTTTAGCCAGTTCTCGCTTTGTATTATAAACCGTTTCCTAAGCCTTTTTGCATCCTCAACCAAGCAGAGCCTTGTTTATATCCTTTGCAATTTGACACCCTATACCCTGGAGGAAACATCACCCCGAGTGTCCGTCTCCTGCATTCATTTCCTTGCATTAAGCATAGGCACATTCCACTACTGGAACTAGTTTTGCTTACTTGCGACACTCATTTCCTCCTTTGTATCATAGCATTCATTTGTTATAAAAAAATGAAAAAAAGACGGGCGGGAAGGGAGTACTATATTATAAGTGGCAGTAATCGTGTTGCCTTTCAACAGAGCACAAAATTATTGCGTCCTTGTGCCATCATAATTTTGGGATTTAGCATGGCCTTAGAAACTTGATCTCGTTACAGATTTTTCTCTACCTACTGGTTACTCTTCCAGTCCTTATAGAGAACGTTATTGATGCCTCCTGCATCTAATAGTCACATCATTGAGTCTATGCTATCGGAGTCCACCACATGTCTCATGCTCTTGTTCAAATGAAGTCTCACAACCTACGTTGGCCACTCCTCAGAAATCTTGACTTTGCATGTCGGCCATACCCTCAGTTTGTCTCAGAATCACATGATACTATGTTCTTATCATGCACCCTAGACCTACTTGCATCATCGGTAGGTCACCTTGAACCCAACAATCGAAATTTCATCATTGGTCGTTGACTGGGTGGTTTCCATTATGTTCAATGGTAAGACATCTATTCACACTTTGGGATTCATGCAGTGTCTTGGATGTCATTAGCCTTATTGATGGTTTCCTTGCCTCTGTTATCATTTTTCATCATTGGCTGCTATTCATAGGGTCTTTTTCGTGTACCGCTTGCATTTGATACACATGAAAGACACACAAGGTCGTTGGTTCGTGAACATGTTATTCGTCCGATCTCCACCAAATTATGAAGCTCTTGCTTTGTTCCTCGTGTTGATTGATGAGAGATTCCTTAATTCTCTCCTTTCAGTGGGTCTCCTTCCATCGACTTCATCTCATCTATTATGGATACGAGACCTAGATTTTGATGGGTACCTTGAGGCTTGCAGTCATTATTGGTAGGCTCTCTCGCCATTGACAAATGGGAATACATAAATGTTTCCTGATCAATGGATTTCTCAAGTGTTCGACACCGACTCCTTTATTCACACTTGTAGGAATGTACTTGGTGCCTTGATACCTACTTTATGTTGAAATAATGTAACTGTGAAGAACATTCTTCTTATTATTATTGTTATTTTATTATTAGGATTAATCCCCATTGTGGATTAATCATGTCGGTAATTGTATAAGGACCAAATCCCCTTTTGCGGATTGGTCATCGGACAATTATAAAGGTCCGAATAAGAAGTCGACCCCATCAGTTATTATTGAAGACCCAGAATTAATTAAAGGTTGGTTTACTCACCCAGAGTGAGAGGTCAGCCCTGCCAGTGAAACCCTCTCACACGTGCCAGTCTTGTATAAATAAG
>SNQJ01S0183492.1:3250-18696 GCA_010110895.2 Picea sitchensis | reverse complement strand
CGCACTAGTTGTCCAGGAGAGGGGCGCAAACCCTCAGGGGGTCCCATCCGGGGTCCAGTTTGATCAGTAGAGGGTTGATCTTCAGTCTGACAGTCACTAGGAGGAGCTATGAGGTTAGGGCGCATCATTTGGGACAATTTCCAAGAGGATCAGACGAGTATTGCCAGCAGGGCGAACTTTCCAGACATTTGCAGCAGTTGCCATGAGTATTCGAGATTGCATCCAACAGATCTGTGCATGCATGTTTTTGATTCTTCCCGGTCTTTTGTATACGAGTATTTCTTGTTGTTTTGCATTGTATTCCAACGACAATCAACTCTTATGAGATCTAGCTGATGAGTAGTTCCTACATCTCCTACATGCACATTGTATTTCCTGCTATTTTCCATAATACATGCTATTGAGTTGTGTTGGTTCCTTTATTTCACATGCATCATATATTTTGCTCAAACAACTTATTTATATGACACACACATGCAAAATCACCACGCATGTTAAACAAAGTAACTAAAACGCATCTAGAAACCCCCAGAGTATCAGATCCGAGAGCCGAGAGAGCAGTTTCAGTAGAGTCTATCTAGATCCATTGGATCAAGGATGTTTTAGTGGTATCATAGCCTTCTTCCTGCTAGCCTATGAAGAAGTGCTTTCTCATGACCCCATGATTCCGGGAACAGGTGCAAAATACCCAGAGGGCTGACGACATATTGGGGATGAGTACATTCAGTATCGCAGATGACGTAGTAGAGACAAAAGAGACAGGAACATAAGGGACTACACTCCCTTCCACACTCAATCAGATACAGAGCCAGAGTTAGAGGACATGGATCACATCAGTTCCGACACAGAGGCAGACATGGAGAGGACTATGGGTGACAGGCGTGATACACTAGAGGGCACATTCTGACAGTATGTAGGCCATCTTGAATGACCTAGCTAGAGGACATCGGGATATGATGAACGCCATAGCACAAATGGCCATCAACACATAGATGATCCAACACAATGTGGGTACTATGGGTGCCAACATGGCAGGAGGAGCGAGTGGTTCAGGAAGACACTAGGGAGGTGGTGCCAGTGGCTCCAGTGGATCTCAAGGCAGAGTGAGTGGACATCCTTCACTTATTCGTGCCTATACATCATCTGGGAGGATTCCCCGACCTTTATATCCGCAGTTCTAGGGGGATAGCCGCTGGGACAACCAGGGCAGGCAAGAGGACAGCCAGGATAGAAGCAGGCAGTGCCACAGGACCCAGTCGGGTAGTACAGGAGAGATTATTTGGCATTGGGACCATAGTTCCATGCAGACATGAGTTTGCTAGATTATTGCTCGAAGTATCGGAATAGGCCCAGGGAGGCACAGAGGGGCAATGCGCAAACTCAAAACATGGACTTCATTAAGAAAGTGGGAAAGTTGAATATTCCTACTTTCGATGTGTCATCACGATGCTCAGCTTAGGCATGGATATAGAAGCTTGACACATATTTCAAGCTCAACTTGATGATAGAGTCATAAGCTATTAGCTTCGCCACCTTGCACTTGGATGGGGAGGCCCACAAGTGATGGTACCATGGGCTGGTGACCTTGGATCACAACCACATTATTTCATATTTGGAGTTCATCGAGATGTTGATAGAGAAGTTTGACTGGAGGGATCCAAAACTCCATTTCAGGAATCTGACACAGTGGAGACAGACAAGGTCAGTTGAGGCCTTCATCACAGAGTTCCAACGAAAGGTAGTGGTCGTATTAGATATTTCAGAGCATAGATTGGTGATGCTGTTCACCGAGGAGTTGACATAGCCATTCAGGGGTTGGGTTAAGGCTTTCAAGCTTCACACCCTATAGGAGGCCATTGTGCACACTAGAGACATGGGAGACTCGGTGCTGAAACTCAAAATCTTTACCAAACCCTTTGTGCCACAGAGAAACAAGGATTAGAAGAATCCTTAGAGGGATTGGAAGGGTAAGCCCAAGTTGGATGATGACACCAGACGAGAGTTGATGAGGAAGAAGCTTTGCTTCTCTTACAGAGACCCTTGGGTCCCAGGGCATCAATGCATGGGAAAGTGACAGATCCACAACATTGAAGTGGAATCAGGAAGTGAGGAGGAGGATGAGGAGATCGGGGCATAAGAAGACAGTGATTTAGAGGATGAGCCAGAGCGACACCCGAAGAAACCTCAGATACAGGCAGAGGCACAACCAAAGGAGGAGACAAAACCTCGTAGAGAGGTGAAAGGGGGAACCATAAAAACCCTTTCTGGAGTACCCAGGTACAACACTTTCAGGCTAAAGGGCCTTATACAGGGGTAGCGCATGACAACTTTAGTAAATGGTGGGGCTACCCACAATTTCATTGATGCGTCCTTACTAGCCTAGAGGGGGTTACGCACTGAGGAGTTTGAGGGGTTCACCGTGGCCGTGGCAAGATGGATATACTATGACATGCTTGGATATGGTCCAAGACCTAGAGGTCAAGCTAGGCAACTATACCTTGACAGATACCTTTTATGTAGTTGACCTGTCAGATATAGATGCAGTGTTGGGGGTACAATGGCTATATTCATTGGGAGAGATTGGGTTCAACTATCAGACGTTGACCATGAGTTTCAGAGATGCCAGTGGATCGAAAGTGGTATTGAGAGGTATGTCCACAGGAGCACCCAGAGCAGTATCAACGAAGACGATGGAGCGGATCTTTCATCACGATGATGTAGCAGAGTGTATGATCACCACCCAGAAGGATTCAAAGGGCAAAGAGCATTACCATCCACAAATCAGAGAGCTTCTGAGTCAGTATGAGCCAGTGTTTGGGCCGATACTATCAGGGAGGCCACCAAACAAGGGGTTCGAGCATACTATTGAGTTGGAGGTGGGGGCTACACCTGTGATCATCGCGCCCTATATAGACACTCTAAGAGATTCAAGGACGAGATCAAGAAAGCAATCAAGGAATTTCTTGCGATGGGGCACATCAGGCCCAACACGAGTCCCTTTGCTTCTTCAGTCGTACTGGTACTGAAGAAAGATGGCACATTGAGGATGTGCATAGGCTACTGAGTCCTCAATAAGAAAACGATCAAGAACAGGTACCCCATCCCGCACATAGATGAGTTGATGGATGAGCTACATGGGGCAGTTTTCTTCACCAAAATTGATCTGTGGTCAAGATATCATCAGATCAACATCAGAGAGTAGGACATAGAGAAGACAACTTTCAGATGACATTTTAGGTAGTTCGATTTTTGGTCATGCCATTTGGGTTGACCAACGCACCGAACACCTTTCAGTCTTGCATGAATCACAGCGTCAGGGGGCAACTGAGGAAGTGCCTTTTGGTATTCTTTGATGACATCTTGATTTATAGTAGGGCATGGGATGAGCATTTGGCACACTTGGAGGAGGTCTTGGGCATTATGCAGGCATCGTCATTATATGCCAAGGAGTCTAAGTGTGAGTTCGGGATGAGAGAATTGCTGTACTTGGGGCCTATCATTAGTGACCAGGGAGTACAGGTTCATCAAGAGAAGATGAGGGCCATTCTGGATTGGCCAACACCCAAGAACCTCATAGAGCTGAAGGGATTCTTTGGGTTATGCAGTTACTATAGGCGGTTTGTCAGGGGCTTTTCACAGTTGGGAGTACCACTCACAGATCTAAACAAGAAGGGTGCTTTTCATTGGACGAATGAATCACAACAAACTTTTGAGAAAATGAAGGAGGTTATGAGCACATTCCCTGTTCTAGCCCTTCCAGATTTCTCTCGACTGTTTGTCTTAGAGTGCGACGCATCAGGGGTGGGGATTGGAGCAATTTTGATGCAGGGGGCCATCCCATTGTGTTCGAGAGAAGGAAGCTCAATGAGTCAGAGAGACTCTATTCGAGTTACGAGAAGGAAATGCTAGCAATCATGCATGCCTTAACCAAATTCAGGCAGTATCTGGTGGGTAGTAGGTTTTTGGTGAAGATTGATCACAACAGTCTCAAGTATTTCCTAGATGAGAAAGACCTGAGCGAGAGACAACAAAAGTGGGTCTCGAAGATCCAAGCCTTTGACGTTGACATTGAGTATGTTAAAGGAAAAAGGAATGTCGTAGCAGATGCTTTTTCCAGGAGGCCAACATGAAATTCGATGATGGATATTTGCATACACTGAAAGGCACATTTGTTGGTGGAGTACTCCAAAAACAAGTTTGCTTGTGAGGTATTGGATGGACAGGTAGTTGATGATAGATAATGGGTGTTAGACGATGTCATTTTCTACAAGGATCAGATCTACTTGGTTCCAAAATCTACCTTCAAAGGGAAGGTTTTGAAGGTTTGTAACGATTCACCTACAACCGGGCATCAGGGATTCTTCAAAACCTAGATTAGGGAGAGATTCTCATGGAAGGGTATCAAGGATGATGTATTGAAGCACATCCGAGAGTGCACGACTTGTCAGCAGAACAAATCTGAGTAGACACACCCCGCGGTGTTACTTCAGCCTCTACCCATTCCGGAGCAGAAATGGGAGAGCATTTTTATGGACTTCATTATAGGACTTCCTCAAGTGCAGGGAAAAGACTGTATATTTGTAGTGGTCGACAGGTTGATCAAATTTGCACAATTCTTTGCCATACCCACGAACTACAAGGCCATATAGGTAGCGGAGCAATTTTTCAGAGAGGTTTTCCGAATGCACGGTTTACCCAGGTAGATAGTCAATGATAGAGATGGGTGCTTCATCAACGCGCTTTGGCAGGAGCTCTTTAGGTTGGTAAGCACAGGGTTAGCCATGAGTACCAACTACCACCCGCAGACAGATGGACAGACAAAGATTGTCAACAAATGGGTGGAGGGGTATCTGAGGAGTTATGTGGGGGGAAAGCAACGCACATGGGTGAGATAGTTGCAAATGGGTGAGTGTTGTTACAACACAACTTACAACATGTCTATTAGGATGTCATCGTTTAGAGCATTGTATGGATACGATGCACCCTCTTTTGTGGAGACTGTGTTTGGGGACAACAGGGTCCCGGGGGCCAAACACTAGGTTAAGGAGAGTCAGAGGATTCTACGGGTGGTAAAGGAGAGCCTATAGGCAACTCAAAACCAGGAGAAGATCTATGCAGACATACAAAGGATAGATCGCAGTTTCGAGGTAGCGGACTTCGTTTTTTTGTGATTACAACCGTACATACCGTATTCATTGAAAATAAGCAGGGCAGAGAAGCTGAAGCCTAGGTTCTATGGGTCGTACAGAGTTAGCAGGAAGGTAGGCGAAGTGGCCTACGAGCTAGATTTTTCGGAGGGTAGCAAGATTCACAACGTGTTCCATGTTTCTTGCCTTAAAAAGGCAGTGGGACAACAGGTTAGCATTTCAGAGGAGTTTCCACCTTTGGATGAGGAGGGACAGTTGGGGTTAGCGCTGGAGGAGGTGCTAGAGAGAAGAGAGCGCAAATTGAGGAGCAGGGTCATCAGGGAGTTCTTGGTTAGATGGAGGGGACTTCCAGTGGAGGATGATGCCACATGGGAGGGAGAGCATATATTGCAACACCCAGGATTGATGTTGCTTCAGGACAAACAAACTCGGGAAGGGACGATTGTGATTTCCCGTTCCCAAGAATATCCTCAGCAGGGAGTGACTTAGTAGTCTATCTGTTCCTGTAGACTATAGTCTGGCACAAACAAGGAACACAGAGAGAAATAAGGGTGAATAAATGGCTAAACGATCAATTAAGCCAAAAAGCATAGGAAAAGTCACTTAAGCCAAAGTCAACGGAGAAATAGAAGAAAAAGGTGTTAAGTGGAGACTTAATTAATTAATCACATTCGACTTAGGAGGAAAGGCGCCTAGCTGAAGTGATGTCAACGAAAAATTAGATCGGGGGAGGTATAAGAAGAGGAATTCGACCTAATTCCTCATTATGTTATGATTTTGAGTTGAGAACAGGTTCCAGAGGAGGAAGTCGACCTCTTAGTTGTTTTGTGGATTTCTGGAGGAAGCCACCACCCAGATCGGTTTTGGCACCCTAGCCTATCAGAGATATCATCCAGGTATTTTACTGTGCCAGATCAAGAGTATACAGACCCAGTTCAGAGATTGCGCAGTGTAGCCAGTGAGGGCGCAAGGGTTAGAGCCAAATCTGTGTAGCTGGATGAGACCAGGGCATATCTCGTCATTTCCTTCCGACCTAGTTGAGAGGGAGCGAAGTCTCTTCTTTTGAGCTATCATCCATTAGATTTTGATGAGGGAATCTCCTAGTGCACACCAGGCAACCAGGAAGTGCGCAACACTTGGGGAAGCACATTGAGGGTTCCAGAGAGCTCACCGGGTCAGATCCGGAGAAACCCTTACAACCCATTACAGAGCATACCAGGGTGCTCAGTTTAAGCCATACATCGCCAGATTTCGACGTTGGAATCACTGGGGCACACCAGTTGTCCAGGAGAGGGGCGCAAACCCCCAGGGGGTCCCATCCGGGGTCCAATTTGATCAGTAGAGGGCCGATCTTCACTCTGACAGTCACCAGGAGGAGCTGTGAGGTCAGGGCGCATCATTTGGGACAGTTTCCAGGAGGATCAGACGAGTATTGCTAGTAGGGCGAACTTTCCAGACATTTGCAACAATTGCCGTGAGTATCTGAGATTGCATCCAACAGATCTGTGCATGCATGTTGCTGATTCTTCCCGATCTTATGTATACGGGTATTTATTGTTGTTTTGCATTGTATTCCAGCGACGATCAACTCTTATGAGATCTCGCTGATGAGTAGTGCCTATATTTCCTACATGCACATTGTATTTCCTGCTATTTTCCATAATACATGCTATGGAGTTGTGTTGGTTCCTTTATTTCGCGTGCATCATATATTATGCTCAAACAACTTATTTATATGACACACACATGCAAAATCACCGTGCATGTTAAAAAAAGTAACTAAAACGCATCCAGAAAATCCTAGAGTATCAGATCTAAGAGCCGAGACAACAGTTTCAATAGAGTCTATCCAGATCCATTGGATCAAGGATATTTCAAAGCCATGAGTTGCCACTTTGAGCCCTTGATTCTCCTCATCACTACCAAGACTAATATTGTCATCATCAAATGGGAAGCACGTACATTATGGACCACAGGATTGACACTCTTGGCAATGAGAATCTCTACCTCCAATTTGTCTTGTAACGAGACTTTTTAAAGATCCATCAACCTTATCCCGTCTATTGGGACTCTCCCACTCACGTGTCTATACTTCCTGTCAAAATCCAGGGACCCCTTGCGTCATGTCTATACAAGAGCCCCCTATGTAAACCAAGGCCTATCTTTACCGGCTGTAGCCGGTGCTTTGGTATTTTTTACTCAAAAGAGGCCAGGCTGTCGACACGTCCTCCGCCTCCATCATCTGACAAGGCAGTTGTCCTCTGCTCGCTGGTCATGGCACCGATAATGTCCCTGTTCACCCGATCTTGATTGCTTTCAACACCTAGATGCCTGCCAGATTTCATAAGGTACAAACTTCTTTCGCAATTTCCTACCAATCGATGCTCGCGCAGTCAAATGTGAACTCCATTTGCATTACCTTTCTTTTAACCCGACTTCGGCATGGAAAAATGTAAAAACATGTCAAAGTAAGCAAGAGCAGATTACATACATTATTAGTTTCAGTTTGCTTGCTTGTATTGTGGGATTTCTGTTCCTCTTTTCCGCACGAAACCGTCAATGCTTTTCGCAATTTGAGTTCAATGTATTTAGATGATCTTCGCGAGCTCAATATTTTAATGTTATCTTTTGCTTTCTTCGCAAGGGATTGTAAATAGTCTGTAAATATCGATTTGCTTGAAACTTGAAAAATTGGTGTTATTGTAGGGATTAACCACTACAAGTTGTTAGAAATCTTCACACAAAATGCAAGCTATCTCTCTCATTTTCTTGGGCCCTCCCGTGAGGGAGTCAAGCCCAGTCCCGCTCTGATACCATGTTGATTTTTCTATATGAGATGAGATGATATGTATGATCGATGTATTATTACAATGATGAGTGTTCCATATATAGAGAACATATGGTGACCATCCATGAAAGGATGTGTCCCTTGGATAATAAATAACTACTTATTTATTATATGTATTTATACCTTGTATTCTAAATATCATGTCATATATATATATATATATTTGGAAGAATGTCTTTTCGATGTTGTCCAAACATCAACAGGAGGGCGCTAGCATCTTGACTTGGTTATTATGCTTGTTTTTGGTGGTACGCTTTCTTTTGGAGATATGTAATGTATTTCTATTCCTATTTTTGGATGATGGTGAGCGTTCTTAGAGAGGCTAGTGTCCACATACCTTGACATGGTCAACCATTGATCGAGGAGGGATCAAACTACTCTATATTTTATATTATTTGTTTTTGTCATTGAGTTAGTTGGAGATTAATATTTGTTTATTGTAAGAGAGAAGAAACTCCTTCTGTAAAGAGGAGCTTTTTCTCCATTTGATGGTTGTTGGGAATTTGGGGATTGAGGAGCTCTCCCCTTGGGATACATTGTACACCATTTTGACAAGCTTAATGGAAGATTGGAGGTATAGCCTCTATCTAGGTGAGGCCTTTTTATGTTTGCAATTCTTTCACATGTTGATTTTTGTTGTAGGAAACCCTTGTGGCATGTTATGAAGGCCTTGTTATGAACTATGTGTATTTGGATAGTGTAATGTGACGATTTATTCCCTTTTATATCTATTGTTGTTGTGTTAAGCTTGCATCTAATGAACCTAGTTGTTGCGAGAGTAACATGACCTCACCTTCGTAACATTGTTAGACTTATCAACTATTTATCACCATTATCGCGATATATCGTGGAAAAATCCGAGCTGCAATTATATCGCTATAAATTATCACGATAGTTTCTTTTTCTGAAATTATTGTTATAATTTCAGTAATTATCACATATCACATTAATATGGAAATTATTGCCCTCCCTACATCAATATCACCTTATAATTGGATTCTTGGTCTTTAAACCCTCATTTTGCAACAGTGAGTTAGGGGATTGAGCTTCTGAGGATATTGTGACCATTTGCCATCAAACAAACAAGGGGAAATCCACTGTTTTCATTGCCATGTTTCCTCTGATGAGATACACTTATTTTTGTTTTAGTATCATCCTGTCAACACTTGTGACTCAGGACAACTATTACATTTTAGTATTGATGTGTGATGTACCACCTGGCATCTTATATATCAATTTTATTTTCATATTTATGTAGCAATGTGTTTGTTTCATGTTGTTGTTGCTTTAGATGTTTAAAAAATGATTATTTTTTTTATTTTTTTTAAGTTTCTCAATATTTTCCCCGATATTGCTGATAAGTTATATTCCGGACCCTCGGCGATAAATTTTCCAAGATGATAAATGTAACAATGGTTGTTTTATTATGCTATTTCAAGTATTGGGATCATAACAATAACTCCATATCTACCCCTATTAGGGTCATACATAGTATCCCCCTTTGAAAATCATTGTGCGAAGCTTTGCTGGATAAGGGTCTTACACGTGATAAAACCCAAGGAATAGGATTTCCATATATATCTTCTCTCTTGGTGCCACCAAGGATTATCTGTTCATCCATATTCAATTCTTTTCGGTGTTAATCCTTGATAGTTTTTTGTTACATAATTTATTTTCCTTTGATTCCAAGCATTGTTGGTGTAACTTTCCAATTTGTTGTAGCTGTTGGTCTTCGATAATATCCTATTGAATAATGTTAAGTTTGTAGCTCGGATGGTATTGATCTCCTAGTCATGTTAATTTTCTTAAGTGAAATGTGACTAATTCAGGTGGTTAAGTGAAAATTAAATATTTCCTAARTCTAACTTAGGAAATGTCACTTATTAATCATTTCAGTTACTTTCCTTTCTAGAAGAGTCTAGATAAGATCTAGTGAACTCTTGATTAGATCGTGACCATTGATGAGGAGGACTTGAGATTTAATCTCAGCCCTTAATTCCTAGGTTGGAGATCTAAAAGGAGAGGTGACTTGAGGGAGATTCAATTCAGATTTGACAAATTGAGTTGTGAGTGATACCTAGAGGGTTTTGCTGCAGATCAAAAGAGGAAAAGAGAAGGAGGGTTTCTCTCTTGAATATTGCAGGTGCCAAGTAGACAGTGTGAAGGAGAAAAGGGGCCGAGCCTTAGGGAGCTGCTGTTTCTTGAGGCCGTGACTGAGCAGAAGAAAAGGGCTGATCTTCTAGTGTTGAAGCAAGTGAGGTCGATCTGCTGATTTAGAAGGTGAAGTGCAGGTGTAAGGACTGAGTATAGGGCAGATTTTGGTGCCTAGTGGTGGGAGAGGCTAAGCCATAGCCTAGCTGCTGCATACAGACTTGGATTGTAGGGCTGTGAGAGCCCACGACTTCACCTACAACCATCTAAACTGCAGTTTGCAGACAAGAGGCAGAAACCTGAAGACAGAGGTTCAGATCTGTTTATTTTCAGTGATATTTTCTCTGTGTATGAAGCTACCAGGTTTGGCATAGTTGTAATTATTTTTTCTGATCTACTGAAGCAAAGAATAAACCCTCGTTTGCTGGTTTTCCCCGGAGGTTGGGGTTTCCAGGGTATCTGGTTTCTGTGTGTGTGTTTCTGATTTATTCCATTGTGCATACAAGTTATTGATTCAGTAAATGTTACAGATTTATAGATCAGATTAGAATTTTTTGTTCTTTTCTGGGTTAATAAAATCTATTGAGATCTGAAACTACGAGTTTCGAGTCCTAGAAAAATAACAAATAATGGCTCCTTGATGCCACATTCCTGAGTTGATACCGATTTTCCTATCTTATCAACTTTCTCAGTAATGATGATGTCAATATGGTTCCGCCATCGATGGGTTTTCTTCAATTTCCACACCCTTATCATCATCTCTTTTTTTAGTACAATTGCATACTCCAACTGTTGTGCTTGATCTTCAATTGCTCTTGCTTTGAAGATAATACCATCATATTTTACCTTTACATCATCGTCAGAGTTCAACTTCTTCAAGTATTACCTTATTGTATCTTATCTTCCCTCTCCTTCTCAAGCTCAATGGTGATATTATCCATCAACTTCTTTTATACTTCTTCAATTCTGGATTGAATTTCTGATTTGACATCTTTGGTATTTAGGGCTTCTTCAACCTTCTTGCATTTTCCTCTCAAGTCTTTTTGTAGTTTATTCACCTACAATGTTCATTTTTCCCTGATTTTGATATTGCTTCTTTTTTAAAAATCAATCTTTTAACCTTGTTAAGTAGTGTTTGATTATGGTTTCATAATCTAAAAATTTGCTCATCTTTCCTTGTTTTAAGTTCTTAGCCTCTTGAATCAGAGCTTCATTAGGGTCATAATAGCATGCTAACTTTCTTCCAAGATCGAAGCCAGGTTAGAGAAGCCCCATTCAATAGTATTCACAACCTTCTACATGAAAAAAATTTGCTTCTTCCTTTCCCCCCTCTCCTTCAACAATTAGTGCTCAAGATCAAGAGACAGCTGGTTACATCTCGTCAATTGGAAATGAGAAGAAATACTACACCTATCATAGGATGCTTTGTCATTCCAATGAGGAATGCCCTGCCTTGAAGGGCCAAAAAGGCCAAAAAGGCCAAAATCCTTCTCACTAAACAACGAGTGATAGAAGAGGTTGAAATTGATGAATAACAAGAAGAAATTGATGTCAGCAAAACACCCAGCTGGGTCTCATGGTCAAAGAGTGTTTTCACAACGAGAAGGAAATTCTCTTCACTCACAATTGCTAGATGAAGAAAAATCTTGTACAATTGATCATTGACAATATGGTAGCCAAAGGAACCTAGTTTCTGAGCAATTGGTCGATGCACTAAAGCTTCCCTTCACACCACATCCCCAAATCATATCATGGGTCAAGGAAGTAGGTCCACCAATGATAATAACCCCTAAAGTGTTTTGGCACATTTTCCATTGATCCTTTGTTTGAAACATTGACTGCGATGTTACACCTTTGGATTGTTGTGATATATGTTGATGTTTTGTAGTAGTGGGAGGTATTCCCTCCTGGACAACTTTTCTTAGAGAGGAAGATTCCAAGAAGTCAAAGGAAAACCATTGAACAGTTGAAAAATACCCCAGAAGAGAAGTCGACCCCACAGGAAAATAATAGAGTGAAAATAGAATTTCCAAGAAGAGAAGTCGAGCCCAGTAAAGTGACTTGAAGACTATAAATAAAGGGAGATGCCTTGCCATTTGACACACACTCACATAACTCTCTCACTCAAGAAAAGAAGGTGCAAGTCCGAGGCAAGGAAGAAGACGCAACTACTGCAGTTTCTAGTGTTTCTATATTGGGAAGTTTGCTAGAGGAGGCCGAGTACTCTTGCACTCTCGCTAGGGTTGCTACACATCATATGTTAGGGTTTTGCTCAGTTGTCTACCCTTGCTAGGGTTTGACAAGAAGAAGAGATAAGTACTTGTTATCAAGGTTTCTTCATTGTTGGTTTTGCTCTTGTGAATAGAGCTTGTTCATGGTTGTATTGTGTTATCGGAAATATTCTCTCTAAGGAAAGTTGGTTGGGTTTTTCCCCGAGTTTGGGGTTTTCCCAGGATAAATCTTTGTGTCTTCTTGTGCTTGTCTATCTACTTCTAGATCCTACTTATGTTTTCAGTAGATCCTACTTTAAGAAAATCTAACAATGTATGTTTTCGACCCTCCTATTAGTATGGTTGCAAGGCATTATACAATGACTTCCATGAGGTCTATCAACTACACAAAGAAGGTGAAGTTACAAACTTACGTCATCTTTATTTAATTCCTTGCCATCTAGAGGGATAGTTGTTAGATTAGTCAATATCCATCTTCAAGACTATTTGTTCTGCTCCGGTGCTCACCCCTTCCCAACCTACAAAAACCTACACCATAGGGTTCACAGTGTCATATCCCCTCCCTTTTGACCTCATTAGAGGGAGGGTGTACTAGTCTAAGGGGGCTCCCCGTAGGCTATAGCCCCAAAGAAGGGAGTCATGGGGTTGAGCAAAGCCACCAAATGGGCACCAAGGGGCAACGACTCACCCTTGGGGTTAACATTGGGGCCTAAAACACAAGGAGCCAACTTACCTTAAGAGCAAGTCACTCACAAAATAAGGAAGACCAATCTGGAGGAGGCAATATAAATAGAGGAGAGGCTCATTTGAAGAGGACATGATTTTGATTTGGGTGATCTCTATCTTTGACTTCGAGGCAACTGCCTCAGGCCTCTTTGAGGGTTGTTTAACCCTGGTTTCTGGTTGGGTTTCGGTGGGCTAGTCTCACCCTAGCTCAACATTTGTTTCCCCTTATCTCAGGAGCATAGCAACTTGGGTTTAGAGATTTTTTGTCTTTAGCTCGGGAGACGGCTGCCTCAGTCTAGTCAAGGGTTGTTTAACCCTTTATCTGTTGAGTTTTGGTGGGTTAAAACCTCACCCTAGCTCAACCACTACTCAATTTCTAGCTACAACAAGTCCATTCTGAAGGGGATGTGTGAGGAAATCTGGCAAAGGAGCTGTGGAAAAGGCTATAGCTGCAAGGAAGGGTGCCGCCACCTGCTACAGGTCTGTCAGCAGCCTTAGGAAGGGACGAACTCTTGAGGGAGGGCTGAACCTTATAACAACTTGGAATGTGTAGATAGGGGGTTATTGGAGCTGATAAACAGGACAACAAGAGTTTTTTTTAGTGCTAGGGGTCGGCCAGGAGTCTTCTAAGCACAGGTTTAATTGTTCAATGCTATGTTAGAGGTTAGAACTTAGGGCTAGCTTAGATACACTTATGTTATTGAAATTATTGCTGCAAATTCTTGATGATTGGTATTACTGGTATGATTAGTTTGGACAACAACCTCTAAGAGGGTTTACTGGTGGTGACTATTTGGTATTGGACCCTGTATTGGATATTATTACTGCTGATTTGGGGACAACATTTGCTGATGATTTTGATACTACTGTGGCTGTTGGATATACTCATTGGTGCTACTGTGTTGGATATTATTCACTGAATACTGTTGAATTTTTTATGCTTAGCCCGTGCATGTGGTTTATTTCAAATTAGCTACACACTGCAGCAATACATTGGCTACAGTAAACACTGCAGCAATACATTGGCTACAGTAAACACTGCAGCAATACATTAACTACAGTAAACCTAGATCACAAGAAGAATAACCATAAACACTGCAGCAATACATTAGCTACAGTAAACCAAGATCACAAGAACACAAGAAGTATCCTAGGAAAAACCCAACAATCCTTTGCTATACTGCCAAGAGAAGATCCTCCATTCACCACCAAACCCTAGCACACAAGAGGGTGCTCTATGACTGAGAAAGACCATCACCTAGAAAAGTGTGAACTACAGTCCTCATAATTTCAGACCTCAACTTCTGAAATTATGAGATGACAAGTGTGTGTGATCCTTAATGGGGATCCACTCTTATTTATACAAAACTTATAACATCAAATGATGTGTATTGGCACAATAGGGCCGACCTGTACAACTTAATAATATAATTAATAATTACACAATATTAATTATCTTTCATATGGTGGGGCCGACTTGTACCCTTTACAACATAATTAGGGTTACAAGTGAATCTTACTCTCAGACAATATAGCAAGGATCTCTCTCATCCTTTAGTGCTCAGCCACTAGGGACACGTCCACCTGTGCTCATCCATAGGGACGTCACACTCAATAGATTACTCAACTGAGTCCACAGGAGTACCATATGGAGCACCATCTCAAGGCGACTCAACTAAGTCCATAGGAGTACAAGGAAGGAGACCATCTCAAGCTGACTCAACTTAGTCTAGAGTACAAAGCAAGAGACCACATGTCATCACAACTCGGTCCAGAGTCTGACGTACACCCATCACATGGGCACACCCAACACTTGGGCTCTCCGTCATAGATGTCTCAACTCAATCCAGAGGAGAATGATATGGAGGATGTCTCATGAAGCTACAATCAACAACACTCCCTCTCAGCTAGCGAGGCATTCTCCACCAGGCCAAGTCTCTCATGGAAGTACTCGAACTTTGTCTTGGAAAGCGGTTTGGTGAAGACATCTGCAACCTGCTGAGTTGGACGTGTATGTGGCTGAGCACAAGGTGAACGTGTGAATTCCCAAAGAGCTGGGTGCATCGTCATGAGATAGAGATGAAGATGATGTATTAGCCTCCTCTGAGTAGAGAGTTGATGATGAACTCCAGATGACTCTCCTGTGTAATGCAGTGGGACAGAAGATCTGTTGAGTGGACGTGCCTGTAGACGAGCACAAGTGAACGTGATCCTAGTGGCTGAGCACTAGTGAGAGTGGTTCTTCTGTGTAATGCAGTGAGCCAGAGATATGGACATCCCTATGGATGTGCCCCTAGTGGCTGAGCACTAGTGGGTGTATGAGATCCCTTGCTATATTGTTCA
>SNQJ01S0183490.1:0-18991 GCA_010110895.2 Picea sitchensis | reverse complement strand
AAGTTTCATCGAAGATTGGTAGAAAATGGTTAGAAATGGTGTAATTTGGGGCTATGGGAATCGAACCCAAGACCTTGTGAAAAGGCCACCATGACCCCATGGTTTTAAAAAAAAAGGGGGTTGTCAAGGGCCTAGCCCTTGACCTTGCCAACACCAAGGCACCCCCTTGGTATTTAAATGTTATATTCAAAAAAAACCAACCACATGATAAAACCCAAAACACATATGTTAAAACATAACATATGTTATAACCAACCATATAGTATTAAATCGCGCCAACCATATTAAATTGCTGTCAACCACGTAATATAATGCACCATATCAAATTGTGCCATATTATATTGTTTCAAACCCAAACTATATATATATACAAAGTCCAAAAAGTCCACAACCATAACGCGCCAACCATATAGATCATATGTTAAAACAAACATATAACAAATCGTGCCAAGGAGGGGAAGCCCGCGGGTTTGACACGAGGACTTTGGCCCTCTTAACCAATAAAGCTGCTAATGTGTCACCGCCATGGGACATGGCAAGAATGGCACGAAAAACTTAAAAGATGCAAATATTTGGGGGATTTTGGAGGGCGCATGGCCCATAGCTTGCGCCTCCCAAAAAACCATTGTTTTTTATTATTTAAATGAGGCATGGGCACGAATCCCGAGAGGAGAAGGAGTTTTGATGTAGGCAGAGACAAGCACACAGATCGAGGTGATGTTGCATAGTGACCAAAGTGAATTTTCACGTAGATCGAGGTGGTATTTGCATGTAGTTCGAGGTGGTACAAAATTAGCACGCATCCCGAGTCCATACGGATTGTACAATCAGGGGAAAGTTTGGGAATTGTGCCAAGAAGAGTATTCGGAGTCCAGTTTCTGACATATATCGAGTTTATACTCAAAAGTCTCAATTTTTTGCAAGAATTCCAGATCCAGATTCAGTTTTTGCATTCAGGCATCCAGACAGAAAAGTTCTCATAGAACCTTCCAGATACACAGAAGGGTATCCATGTTTATACTTAAAAGTCTCAGAATTTCATCTTCTAGCTGTTGTTGAAGTATGTTACTGTATATGACAGATACAAGTCAGAATTCACTTTGTAAGCATTTGAATACTTAATCTATCGACCTTCCAATTTGGAAAGTGGCCCAGAGAGGTAGCCAGGAAGTCTAGTGAACTCCGTCACCAATTCTTGTTCATAGATAGTATGCTTACATTTTTATGTGCTTGATGAATGTTCTTTAATTTTGCATTCATAAAGATGGTTAACAATTAAAAAAAATCACATGCAAGTAATGGTTAAATATCAAGTTAAATTTCAGATCACTTACATAAAAGGAACAGTGAACCGAGTGGCAGATGCATTGAGTCAGTGACCATGCATATTTTTGGTGTTTCCTCTTCAAGCGAATCTACATGAAAAGATTCTAACTTTAAAGTGTGACAATGACTGGTACAAAGAGGTCAAGTATTTTATCAGACAAAACACATTGATGGTACCAAGATTTGAAGAATTTATGGTGGACGACGATGGACTATTAAGGTTGAAAAATCAAATTGACGTACCAATGAACGACGATTTGAGGAGTTTGATCCTAAATGAGGCTCACAGAGAAGGGTACATGGATCACCCATGGGTCACGAAGATGAGTGCGGACCTTAAACCCTTATTCTTCTATAAAGGAATGAAGCCATAAATAGTTAACTATGTGGACAACTGTCTAGAATTTCAACAAGTGAAGGTTGAACATAGACATCGAGTAGGATTACTACAGCCTCACGCTATTTTGGAATCAAAATGGGAGGTCATTTCGATGGATTTCATTGTTGGATTTCCACTAATGGCAAGGATACACGACTCGATTTTTTTCGTAGTCGACACTCTGACGAAGAGTGATCATTTTATTCCTGTGCGTACGATGTATCAGGCACCTGACATAGCTAGAGTTTTCATCAGTGAGATTGTGAGGCTACATGGAGTACCTAAGAGGATTATATCCTATCAAGGATTGGTATTTACTAGACGATTTTGGACTAGTTTCCAAGAGGCCTTGGGAACCCAACTTAAATTTAGTACTGTGTATCATGTTGAGACAGACGCACAGACTGAATGAACAAACCAAGTCTTGGAATACATGTTGCGCATGTACATGATGGACCAACAAAAGCGTTGGGAAGAATTCTTTCCACTAGTAGAATTTGTAGATAACAGAAGTTACCAAAGCACCATTAAGATGGTGCCTTTCGAGTTTCTTTATGGGCGACCATGTCGGATGCCTTTGAGTTGGGATCGGATTGAGGATAGGGTCTTGGTGGGACCAGAAGTGATCCAAGAAATGGAATATCAAATGAAAACAATAAGACAAAGGATCAAAGAAGCATAGGATCGACAAAGGAGTTATGTCGATGCACACCGTGTCGACCATAGTTACAAAGTTGGTAATTGAGTCTTCTTGTGGGTAAAACCACATAAGAGTTTGATCGAGTTTTGAAAGAGATATAAACTCTCTCCTAGGTTCATGGGACCTTTCGAGATTGTGGAGAGGAAGGGGCCCATGGCCTATCGACTAGACTTGTCTGATTACTTGAGGCGTATGCACGATGTTGTTCACGTATATGTTTTGAGACATTATATTAGTGATCCTACACATGTTATTGACATGAGTTCCTTGCAGGTATCAGAAGAGGGGGCACTCACGGCTAAGCCGATCCGCATCCTGGATCATCACATTTGACAACTACGGCGTCAATAAATAGATCAGGTCAAGGTCCAGTGGGACAAATATATTATGCACTCGGTGACCTGGGACGATGCATATGATATGCACCAACAATTTTCATTTTTGTTTGATAGATAGGCTTATGATACTGTGATACACATTTTTTTCAGCACTTATATACTGTGAAACTTCAGGACGAAGTTTAGACCATGTAACATCCCGCTCTTGCCCGCACTGAGAGAAATTATTCTTTGCGGACACTTGCTTGCAAGGGATCCATATTATTATACTATTGGTCATTGATTATGATTATGAGGGACTATGGACGTGATTATATGTTATTTTGTGCATTTATATAGATAGGTTCTATTGAATGGGTTCTCCTGAGTGCGCATGACTTTGGATCTTGAGGATGCAGAGGCATCGATGAAACCCCTTGGACTCTCGATTGAGTCAGGGCGTGTACTATTAGGTTTTGATTGTTGTTGATATGACATATGCACATCTGATTAGACGTTGTGATTTTATTTCTGACATGATTCGTTGATGATGTAGGCTGATGATAGCTTGCCGACCAGACTCACATGTGGAGTAGAGGGGTCATGCATAGAAACCAGACACGTTGAGGGAGAGGTGTGGACAACATCCCTGGAACAACCTACTATCATTCCCACGGTGTCTCGAACTATACGTTAACGATTAGCTAGTTCGAGAATACCCATGATGCCATGGGTAGACTACGACAGTCGCTCACGATTCTTCTAATGGGTGCACAATAAGGCAAGGGTCTTATTCCTTAGAGGCCCTTAGTCTCCCACAAGATCACCTGGCGGATTATTGACTCCAGTATATTTTTATGTCTACCAAGTCAATCAAGAGGCGAGTGGCACCATTGGAGCACTTAGTATGTCATAAAGGGCACGTCGCGCAAGAAAAATGGAACGAGGCGAGTGGAACCCTTGGAGCACGTAATGCGTCCTGAAGGGCACGTCGCCCAAGGGAAACAAAATGAGGTGAGTAGCACTCTTGGAGAACCTAGTGCGTCCTGAATGACACGTCGCGTTGTTAACTAATAATTTAATAAACCTAGATAGCCTTAGAACGAACGATGTGATAAGAAAGATTTAAAAATAATTTTTCCTAATAAAAATGTCGCCAAGCCTAGGAAAATAAAATCTAGGTCTAAGTGACACTTGTGGTAAAAAAAATAGATAATAATAATAATCATTAAACATGTGACGAGAAGCGGGAAACAAATTCAATTAATTTATTAAAATCAAATTATATTGAGGGATTAAAATTTTAAAAGGGAATTGATTGTTTTTCTACATTTTCTAATTAAGATTTATTAACTAAAAAGTAAAAGGGGTAAAAGGTAATTTTTCTACACTTGCTAATTTGGGTTTAATATAAAAAGGGAAAAGAGGGAAACTTAAAAGAAATAGGAAACTAAGGGAAA
This sequence comes from Picea sitchensis, assembly GCA_010110895.2. Lineage (NCBI taxonomy): Eukaryota > Viridiplantae > Streptophyta > Pinopsida > Pinales > Pinaceae > Picea > Picea sitchensis. Next base: position 14,809 of record SNQJ01S0183490.1, on the reverse strand, counting down.
AAGGGGAAACATAAGGAAAAAAAATCAGAATGACTAACTTAGTAAAAAATCTTGTCATTAAGAACTTTCTAAATGTGAACTCAATTAGGAATTTAGTAAGGGCGTAAGTCATTTAAGATGTGTAAGGGAATATGGGGTCACGAAGGACTAATTTTAGGAATGATTTTTGGTGGGTGAGGGAAATAGGAGTAATTAAATAATTAATGAAATTAATTTTTGGTGCAACTAGGGAGATGGGTGACGTGTGTACGAGGGAGATTTTTCTGAAATAAATTTATGAAAATTAAATTAAATGGGAAATTGGGAAATAAATCACTTATAAACTCTATATAAAGGATGGAGGACGATGAGTATGGATCTCTTATTTTATGCATAACCTTATGCTGTAGAATTTTTTTCTTAATTCACTTATCTTGTGGGAGTTGGGATACCCAGCTCGGGTAACGAGGGGTAGCTCGACCTTGCGAGGTGCGCTGGTTTCTAGTTGTTCTTTGGTTTAGAGTGCGTCGCCCCTTTGTGGCTCGAGGGGTAAGGGGGAAGAAGAGCACCCCTAGCGTTGGCTCGGAGGTACTGGTGAAGTCAAATCGGTCAGCAAGAGGGAGCCTAATGGAGCGTGTGGGACAACTACTTAGAGTGGTCAGCTTGGGCTATGGTACACATTCTTTTACGTTGAATGGTAGATAAATATTGTTCTTGTGCTTTCATTTATGTACTTTTTATTCTGTAAAGAAAATTATTTTACTTAGCATTTTTAATCGAGAACTTAAAGTTATCAAAGCTTTACGCTCACTGCATCGAATCGATTTCCTTGGCCACCGATCCTTGATTGCTATCATTGTTTTGTTTTGTTTTATTGATTATTTGAAGAGATTGTGCATTATATTTTGTCATCATCCCTAGATGATCAGTCCACACCTGAGAAATTAGTCGGGAGCATAATCAACGGTCGTCACTTCGGTGCATAGAGATCTATAGATTCTAATTCCCTACTTTTATGTGCATGGATGATGAGCGAAGGATAATTTTTCCCAGCTGTCTACCCCTATTGATTGTTCCTGGTTGATTGATTGTCTTGTGCCTTCTCACATTTGGATACCACTATGTATTGATTCATTTTTGTTCTCTGTGATTTTAATGGCCATGTTTCTTATTGTTTATGGACTGCGTTTCAATACATTCCACTGTGGTATTGCCTCTGCATTAGATATATTTCGAGGGAGATTTTACCTTATGTTTTGACACTTTTGGACTACGATTGTCCTCTGCAAATTATTACTTTAATGGAAAAGTTTACCCTGCAACTTTACCCTTGGTTTATGCATTTTTTTTAGACTGCTAATTTACCCTCCTTGGACCGTGTTTTCTTTTATATCTTATGATGGAATTGGAATATTCATGACTGCATTTTAACTACCTTTTATTGACAACGAGGTTGGTTTTAAACTCAACAACATTTTGGTTGGTAAAACTTGGCAATTTATTTGATTGAACCCTGCAAACTTGATGATAACTCACTGAATTAATGGATGGCAATTACCCTCTGTGTTTCAACACCTTCGACCATGAATTTTCTCTTCGTTTATTATCCTTGCTAGATATTTTACCATGCCTTTTAATTGGCCCAACGCAGCTCACTCCACACCCATTCAAGTTGCCTTCCAGCGATTTCATTATTTGTTACATCTCCGTGTTTTTTTAAACATTTAATTGACAATGATTGATGTTATCTATGGCTACGATTATTATCCAACTGTGTATTTGATACCCAGTTTTTTATTATCCGACTTTGTTTTGTATGAAGGGTTATGTCCATGTTTCTTTATTTTTATTTTGCATTTCTGATTAATGTTTCCCAGCCCCTTTTGGCTATCACTGTAATTTAATCACTGTAGGGTAATTAATGGTGCTATCACCGATATGTGAATTTAATAATTCTATCACAGTTATAAAAAAGTTGTCACGGTTATATTATGAATGTATGATGTTATTGCATTTTCACACACAGCCTTACCACATCCACTTTGCCTTGTCATCTCTCACCTAGGGATGCCACCATTGCCTTCCTTAGTTTAGCGACAGCATTGGAGGTTTGAAGCGTGTCAGGGACTTTTAATTTTATAACAACAATTACATATACTGGCATTACCTGTGTTTTACTGGCAGTCGACCGTTACCTGCGTCCTTTAGGAACCCCAATGGCCAGCAAAATTTATTTATTGTTACACCTGTGTTTGTTTTTAATCGACGGGAATTTATTTCTGACTGCATTTTACCATTATTTGACAGCGATTTATATGAATTCTCTTTATTAGATGAGTGTGGTGATGCCTGCATTTTTTATAGTTAATCAATGATATTGTGGGATTCCAGAATGGGCTAGACCACCGTATTTTAATAGCAATAAATATAGTGATTTTAGAAATGGCAATTTATGGTTAATGTGCATCTGAGAATGAATAGATAACTTGTGATAGAGATTCATTATATAACACATGAACTAGATGATCACAACAACACATTTTTATTTCCTATTTAAGATGTACATGGCCACCTCATACAACTATTTTTGTTATGACATCGATCTAACATTTATTTCATTATTAGATACCATTATCAGATATCGAGAGATATTAGTTTAAGATATCATTATTAGTTAGGGATGTTATACTCTTAATACATACATTGATAATGATGATTCCTAATTAGTAGATAATCTATTCTTCATAATGTTATATTGGGTAGTGTATTTTTAACTTAGAAGTCAGGAAAATTATTCCTTGAGTAAAGATTGGGAATCCTTATCGATTAATGTCTAGTCGTAATTTACGATTAAATGATAATTTCATTAGAAGTTTTACATTCGCAGGGGTTTTATGGTTTCTTGTTTAGTGTTGAATTAGAATTAAAAGAGTTGATTAAAGCGAATTAATAAAACACCTACCTTCCTAAATGGAAGGTATGCTTCGTTACTTGAAGAATGTTTGTGTTTTTAATATTAGATTGGTTAGGATTCGTGTGCTTGAATGAATGCTTTTAATGATCAACTTGTTAATCATTGTTTCTTGATGTTGTTCTATGCCTAACTTAGTTCACCTTGTGATAACATTTGTGACCATAGTAGCTTGGTAATAGTTCACTCCTTCGCATTTAGACATCTTTCTTAACAATTAATGGTTTGGTTTGTTGGCAAAGTCATGTATTAGCTTATGTTTCTTTTCTTTTTTTTGAATGTTGTCATCTTGCATCTTGCCGACTTGTTGCATGGGGTAATGAGTGTAGTGTTCTTGTCAATTATTTCAGCTCCTAGTGCATTGGATTTCTTAGAGTCCTTAGTCTAGATAGGTTATGTTGCATCGGGGTTATTTTCGCGCCTATCTTTAGGATGGCATGATTCCTGATGAGGGATCATGGCACACCCTATTGGATGGTGAATGATGAATTGGTAGAAGTGCATTGTTGTTTCTTGTTGTGGGTGAATTGGACAGGTTGAGTTTTGTTGTTTGGTGCTTGGGTTTATGCTTAACTATTACATTGAATCTCACGTGCCATAGAGGTTTCTATTTACTGGTTGTCGAGTTCGTTGTGTCGGGATGGTGGATATTGTCCTTTAGCTTCTAAGCATTGTTGTGTTGTGTCAGATTGGGTAGTCGTTTCTATAAATGTTGATATGCATGTTTGCACCCGGATGCTTGATGTAATATTGTGTTGTTGAGTGTTGTTGTATGTTGCCTAATTTGCATGCATGGTGTTAGAGTACCATTGATTTAGGGTGTTTTAATTGTTGTTATGGATTGTAGTCTTGCCCTAAAAAAAAAAAAAATGCACTTTTTCGCCCATTCGAGTCATAATGATAGGGTTCGTTACAGTTGTCCTCCCTTACTCTACAAGCTATTAAGGTCATCCTCCATTCAAAACTGAGGTGAAGAGAGACGACTAGCCATATTTATAGCTGGAGTCCTGGGAAGGTTGTGTGGCATCCAATTGCTACGTGGCACCCCATTCGGGGAATTTTAGGGACTTGTTAGAAGCATCTAATGACTTTTCTAGTTATTTTACACTTTTTATGCCAATGGTTGTCCATTCTAGTTTTCCTTTTACACAACATAGATAGAACACCTTCAATAAGAGTAGAAGTTTGTGGCAAAGAAATCCTCAAACGTGATGTATTCAATTGTGTCCTTATTGTATAAGAGATTTAATTCATATTTTAAATCCTTTAGAAAATAAAATTGTTTTGTCAAATGTCAAGTTCTTTTGGTTATTATAATTCTCTTATATGGGGCTTATGTACATGACAAACTTTACAATTATGGTTAAAGGTCTATGATATGAGTGAGGATCATGGTGATTTATTTCTTTATTATTTGATTATATATGGGGATATCCTATATCACATAATCTATGATGCTACTAACAAAAAAATAATATAAGTCATCTACTTGAATTTCAACCACTTCATTAGATCATTACAAATTATTAGTCTTCAAAATTTCCTTTTTAGGTGCTACCTAAAACAAGGTCCTCATCTAATCATATAGTATTAGACTTGAAAGCATTACTTAAAACAATAACTTTATTAATAATTGCTAAAAAATTAAAACCTCTTAACCAAAGGATGCTAACTTCATTTCTCAAACATAAATAAATAATTAATTATAAAGACTTTTATTTTAAATATTTTTCATAAAAATAGAATTAATAAATACAAAACAACAAATTATATAATAATTTGTTAAATAATAATGTTGTTATACTTTTAAAAAAATACTTTATTTATAATTATTATCTACTATTTATACATCAAAACAAAAAAAATCACAATATTAAAAAACTACTCTAATATAAATATAAATTAAATAAAAAAATCATATCTATACTTTATTTCTTTTTAATCTTACAGTTGCTTGGTAAATCAGAGATAGTATATACATGTAATAGTAGCAATGTTATGAAGCCATAAATACATTTCTACCGGATTTCCGTCTATCAGCGATTTTCCTGTTCTGTTTGGTAAAACCGGCGAAAACATTGATCCGGGCATTCTGTACTACAAAAAAACCGAGAAGGATACATATTGATTATATTTTGAAAATAGCAATATGGGAACCAGCGATGGATATTCGTTGTCTGCTTCCATTGACAACAACTCTGTTCAACGCTCTTGTAGACACCATTTGTAAATATCTGCAATGCTAACAACGTAGATGAATAAGTCAATAAGTATTTCTTGAATAAGTTAATAAGTATTTCTGTGTAGAAAAAGGATGATGGTGGTTAAATTTTAAGAAAAGTAAGATTACTTGGATTTTTTTTTTTAAATGTTATTTTGATGTTGGAAAAAGATTAAGAAAAGCTTTCTAAAATTACTAAAATTTTGATGATTTAGAATGTGAAATTTAAATGTGATTTTTGTACAAGTATGAAATTTTAGGAGATTGATGTAGATCTGCAAGAAAAAGTGTTTGATCTGTAAGGATGAAAACAAATACCTCTTGTGACCCTTTCCTCAAGGATTCTTATTGTTTTCCTTAATATAGTCAAAATAATAAAATATTATATTTAACCAAATCAATTTGGACCACTAATTTGAATTTTTCTTTAATTTAAATATGGAAAATCAATATGGAAAATGTGGTGGAGGAGACGCCGCATGATGTCATGATTTTCAAGAAAAAGGCTATAATTTTGAGTATCTTATATTATATCTTTCTTTTCCATGTTAAAGGCAACAGTACAACCACCCCGTGCCTTCTTATTATTAGTATATTACTATCCACATACAAGTTAAGAATGGATAAGAATGTCCCACCATTATATAAAAAATTTATGGAATGGTCCTGGTATTCCCTGGATTTTTATATCTATTTTTGGTTTTGGTTGTTTATTCATTGAATTTGGTTGTAATTTGACAGATTTTTGGATTATTCTTCTTTAAAAAAAATTACACTTTGCACATGAAATAAGTATAAATTTGGTAGATTTTTCAAAAGTAAAATGCTCTTACATTTTGTTTAAAAAAATATATATTTTGCACATGTGACAAAAACATTTTATCGGCATTGGGAAAATATCCTCTAAGTAATATTAATGTACATTTAATTTTCTTCAAATTTAGTCTTACTTAGCTCAACCTTTTTTTTTTTTTTTTTTTTAATTTCATTCAATAAAATAAAAATTCCACACTAACAATTAAAGGTAAATCATAATTCAAAATATTAAGGTTCAAAGGAGAAATAAAATGCCCATGATCCAAAAGGTGTGTCAATTCCATGATCCAAAAGGTGTGTCAATTCCTGATTTGAATAAATTGGTAGATTCAAATTATGGAATTCATTGGAAACTACTATCTTCAGGGGATTCATGTAATGTTCTCTATCCTCATTCATTCTTCTAGAAAAAGAGTGGATTAGTGATTAATATCATTATAATATTGTTCATATCTTGTATTTTGGATATGATAGTTCTCATTCTTTTCATTTTCCAGGTTTATGTATTTTGTTATCTTTTGAATTTCCAGGTTTATGTACTTTGTTATCTTTTGAAGACAAGCTTATATAAAGAAATGAACTGGGGATGTCATGGTTGTTGGCATAAATAATAGTTAAAAGTAGTGTTTTTAAACTCTAATCACATTTAAAATTAACCTATTGTAACAATAAGTATTAGATAATGTTAATCTCAGTGCATATTCTAGCATATATGAAAAAAACTCAATTTAATAAGATTTAGATTTGTTTTGATGTAATTTTCAAAAATATTTCCAATATCCTTAAAGAGTGATAAATGTAAAAAATGATGGAGTAAATTTTGGAGTTGTATCAAAGTGACATTCTTGTTATACACAGTGGAGGGATGAAAATCATGAAACCAAGGATTAACAAAAATCCTCTCTTTGTAAACAAAGACCCTCATCTAATATATTTATGGATATATAAATAGAGCTTCTAAATGATGGTTGAGGACTCTAAATTAGAAAGTGAAAAGTAATTAATATAATTAGTATCAATATACTAGAAATATAAAAAATGGTATAAAAAATAACTAATGAAAAAAAGTTTTTCTTTTAATTGAAATGGACTTGAAAAGTGTAACGAACCTCATTTCTATTTTTTTTTTTTCTTTCTCTCTTGTTTTATTTTTTATCATATTTTTATTTTATTTTTATTATTTTATTTTTTATTTTTAAAACCCAAAAGATAAAAGCACTCATAAAACCTTTCATTGTATTTCTAAAATCCTAACTTTTATGCTCCCACACTTTAATTAGTTTATTTCTTCTTATCATTTTGAAAACCATGGGTTTCAATTAAGTTATCCCCTCATTACTTTACCTTAGTTTAAAGAAGGACACAACTAACATAGGAGGTTTTAGTTCGCCCTGCTTGTTTTTGTAGAGATCTTTTCTTAGGGCTTAATAGAATTACACATCTTTGATGTTTTAAATTTAGGTTTAGGTGGGAGCTGGCGACAATTACATTAGAGTCGTTTTAGAAGATTTATCGGCGTCAAGGTCGGGTCATCTAGGTTGTCTCATCATCATCATCAATGCGATGTGCCCTTCAATATGCATCTCGTGCTCCAAGGGTGCCGCTCGCCTCGTTAGCCTCACGTAGTAGCGGCGTGCCCGCCGGGATACTGCGTGCTCCAAAGGGTGCCACTTGCCTTATATTCTTTTTAGCGGCATTGCCCTTCCGGGGATACCCGTGCTCCAAAGGGTGCCACTGGAAACTTGGCCAGTTAGTAGACATTTATAGCCTAGGTCAACCTTTCAGCGGGTGAACTTGTGTGAGACTAAGGTATCTAAGGAATAAGGCCCATGCTTATTAACGTGCCCATAGAATCGGTGGCGTATTTGTCTCAATCTTCCCTCCTGACATCATGGATCTCTCGAACTAGGTAATGCGTTAACCTAGGTTAGAACCCATGGCCGGAGTGCTAGTAGGTTGTGGCGGGGTTGTTGTCCACACCTCTCCTCAGCTCAAGGAAATCATGTGGCCTTTACTCCCGCTATGTGAGTGGGTGAAATGAAGCTATCTTCGGCCTGCATCATCAACCATCTTGCCAGAACATGTCAACAACATATCATCAAATCCAAAAATATTGTGGTAAATAAATCAACTCAATATCACACTCCCTAACTCAATCGGAAGTCAGGGTTACATCCGGTACCTCGCATCCTCGAGTCAAAAACCACGCACTCGATAAACTAAGTCAGCCGCGCATGCGCCACAATAGTAAAACATCTCGTCATCAATCATAATGCATCATCATCAAGGATGGTAGTTTATCATCATCGCGAAAATCGAGATCACTTGCGAGCAAGTGTCCTCAAGAATAAAGTTTTGTCGATTGCACCGAGAGGATATTTACATACCCCCTCTTGGTAAAATGAATCTGAAGTTTCTCGGTATCAATGCGAAATAAATGTACAATATCACCAGTACCACGGTATCATAAGTCTCTATCTATCAAACCAAAATGGAAGCGTTGGCACATATCATGTGCATCACTCCCCGATGCCGAGTGCGGAGACTATAAGCATCCCTAGACCTTGACACGGTCACCGTTAGGCGTCGTGGCGTCGAACCGCGATGATCTAAAATCGCGGACTAAGCTGCGGCCGTGGCAGCTCCCTGCGTCGATGCACGCAAGGAACTCATGTCAATCCGTGTGTAGGATCACTAACGCAATGTCTCCAGCAGATACGCGAAAAAACATGTCGTCCTCACGCCCTCAAAGAATGAGCCAAGGCTATTACGATAGGCCATGGGCCCCTTTCTCCACAATCTCTCCTAGGTTCGTGTGACCTTTCGAGATTGGGGAGAGTTTAGCTCCCTTTCAAACTTGATCAAACTCTTATCGCGGTTTAACTCGCAATAAGACTCGATCGTCGACCTCGTAACTACGGTCGACACAGTGTATCGACATAACTCTTATGTAGATCATGCGCTCTTTATCTTTTGTCTTATGGTTTTACTCTGCTCTTCCATTTCTTGAATCGATTCTCGTCCCACCAGGACCCTACCCTCAAACCGATCCCAACTCAAATGCGTCGACGATTCGCCGCCGAAGAACTCAAAAGGTGCCATCTTAATGGTGCTCACGGTATTTGTTGTTATAAAGAAAACTCTACTAGGAAAGCAAAATTCCTCCCAAGCAGCTTTCGTTAGAAACTTCATTATCGCATAAACATGTCTTCCAAGGTTTAAGTTGCATGCGTTACATTCTTGTCTATCTCTGGGTGATACGTGGTACTAAAAATTAAGTTGGGTTCCCAAGACCTCTTGACCATCCAAAATCATCAGGTAAATACCCAGATCCTCGATGAGATATAATCTTCTTAGGCATGCCATCGACCTCCACAATCTCTTGATGAAAACTCTGCGGCTATGTCGGGTGCTGGGCCCGTCATTACCTACGGAATAAAGTGAAGACACTCTTTGTCGAGTGTCACTACTACAAAAAATCGAATTAGTGTCTCCTTGCGTCGATTGGAAATACAACAATAAATCCATCGAAATGACTACATTTCAGTTCGAATTTGTTATGTAGTTGAAGTAATCCCGTCGGGTGTCTGTTTTCAGCCTTTACCTGCTGACATCAAGACATCTAGCCACAAGAAGTTGATTATGTCGGCCTTCATTCCTTTCGAGAAGAAAAGAACAAAGGGTTAAAGGTCTACCCTCATCTTCGTAACTCCAAGGTGAGCCATGTAAACTGCTCTATGAGCCTCATTTCGGATCAAAATCCTAAACTCGTCGTTTAGCGATGCAGTAAATCCGACCTCTAAATATTCAATAACCCATCGTTGTCAAAGTAAATCCCTCATATCGTAGTACCATCATAGTGTTTTGTCCAGATAAAATCCTTGACTGCTTTGTACCGGTCATTTGTCCACTTGTTGTAAAAGTGAGGAGCTCCTCTCCATTATATTAGTTTGAAGAAGGCAACCGAAAAGATCGTGGCCTCCGACAAATCATCGCCACTCGGTTCAACTGATTTTCCCTTTATCTTAATTAATCACAAATTAAATTGCTTACGCCTGGCGATTTAGACCAACGTCGTTAATAAAGCGTTCCCGGTCTTCGCGTAAAGTAATGTTTTGTAATCCACAATGATCAGTCTTTAATTCAAATTTTAGTCCAACAAGGTAATGTCCAAACCTTCAAGGCATAAGCGATGGCTAATAACTCCCAATCACGCGTCACATATTTCTCCTCATGCCTTCGCAGTTTCCTCGAGTAAGCAATCATTCGTCCATCTTGCATCAAGACTCCGCCCTAACCCTTCCTTAGATGCGTCGGTACATACCAAGAAGTCTGCGTCCATGTCGAGGGACCTTTAATTATCGGCGTTGTTAACAAATCCTTAAGCCTCGAAATGCTTCGGCGCATTTCTCAGTCCAAACAAACTTCTTTTCATTCTTCTGCAATTCCATTGATGGGATTTGCTATCAGCGAAAATCATACGACAAACCGTCGATAGTATCTGCCTAAACCCGCCAAAACTCAGCACTTCCATGACATTCGTTGCCGCGGGCCATTCCATAATAGCCTCAACCTTGGCCAGATCAATGGTGATACCTTCGTCAGAGAAGACATGCCCCAAGTAGTGAATTTTTGTTTGATAAAAAGAACACTTCGACAACTTCCCCGCCTGTGAATTTGTGCTCCTGCATAAACCTTTGTAGCACCAAGGCCAAGTGCTCATCATGCTCCTCGTCGTCCGAGTAGATCAAAATATCATCAATGAATACTTGAACGAAATTGTCGGTACTTCGTGGAACACCCCATTCATCAAACTCATGAATACCTTTGGGGCGTTTGTCAATCCAAACCTTAAAACCGTGGCTTCGTAATGTTCAAATCGGTTCTTAAAAGCGATCTTAGGGATATATTCCTCCTTAATCATGGCGGTGATACCTGATCGCACGTCGATCTTAGAGAACACCGTCGCGCCCTTCATTTTATCGAATAGATCATCAATCCTTGAAAATGGATATTTGTTCTTGATTGTTTCCTTGTTTAGTTGATGGTATTCAATGAAAAACCTCCACGATCCATCCATCTTCCAAATGAAAAAAAGCTGCAATTTACTTGCGGTGACACACTAGGGCGTATCAATCTTCGAGTCGGTAACTCATTGAGTTGCATTTTTTATCTTGCAACTCCGGTGTCGACATCCTATAAGGTGTTCTCGCTATCGGTCAGTCCCCGGTTTTAGGTGTGTAGTAAACTCCAATTCTCTTTTCGTGAAGGCATCCAGGCAACTCCTCTGGAAATGTGTCCGCAAACTCCTTCACCATGGGAAGGTGTTCTAGACCTTCTATTACTCCCTTTTCATTTAACGCAATGATCGAATAAATATTACATCCCTTGTGTAAGATATTTTTTAACTGTAAGGAAGAGACGAACATTAGGGATACTCCCTGGTTTCGTCTCTGTCCTTCATCATCGATCAAAGCTCAACCATTTTGTCTTGTAGTTCAGTGTAAGCTCATGCGATTCCAACCAATCCATATACCAATCAAGGCGTCATAAGACCCTAAGATCATGGCATACAGGTTGACCCTCGTGAAAAAACTCCCCCAGGTTAAGGACACAACCCACAACCTTTCCTCCAAATTTCTATTTTTCTCCTGAAGCCATATCCACGAACCTAAACTCATCATGTTCGACTGCGTTTAACTTAATCCTTTTCAGCGCCGCGTTGAGAGAAATGGGAAACTCTCGGTGGCACACGGGTATATCAAAATGCTAAGAATTTCAGGTGGGGCCGATACTGTCGTCGAGAACACGGTCGGCGGTGCTCTGCGTTATTCAACTAACGTGAATCAGATGGAGCCTTACTTATCTCCCCACCGATAGCGGAGTCCGGTGATTTGGGCCTCGGTACTCTCCGCAGGACAATGTGGCTGGTAGTGTGGCTCCCGTCCAACACCTTCTTGACCCAGTAGTCTGGTACCCAAAGTAGAAGATGACTGCCCACCGGGCTGAAACCCTGGCCTGTTCTGCCGAGCTGGCGCTACTGGCGCGAGGCGTGACTGGCGATAGCGTGGTCTTAGTAAAGGTAATACCAACTGTGGCGAAGTGATGCGTCGAGGTGTAATGAATGCGGATCCCCCTCACGGAAACCCGCGATACCCGGTGTCGTCTCGGTGTATGCAACTGAAGCATCTGAGATGAACCACGCCTGCGGTCTTAACGGAGTCACAGTCACGACCCAGCTAATGCATCCTCCTGCGCTATAGGGGCCTTTTGAACGGTCGTGCAAAGGTTGAGACATCAAGATCGACTGCCATACGCTTGGTGGATTAAGGTCAAACCACGAACTTTGTTACTTTGAGCCTCCATGTTCAAGTCGCGAACGCCAGACAGCTCCATAAAAGCGTGCCTCATGCACAAGACGCTGTACAGCCTCCACAGTCATAGGCATTGAACTCATTGAGCTGGCTCTCAATGAATTTCCTCAATCCTCTCGGAACCGTTCCTCGGACAGTTCCCATGACCGTCTTCAAAAGCGACCATGTTTAGCGCTACAAAGGGCGTCTTCCACCATAGAAGAGTGCTCCCCTTGAGTTAGAATACTGCCATGCAGACCTTCAAGTTGGGTATAAACCCTAAGTCGCGGCTTTTGTCGCCATATTCTTCAATACATGCCTCGGCGGTACGCGTGATGGAGCGCAAACTTTCGGAAATTTCGCAGCCTGCGAGTTCGCGTAGGCGTCACTACGGTAATGGCCGGTCTTGTGGCGGAGACCTCAACCTTGGTGTTGGCGTACGGCCTCATCGTCAATCGATCAGCGCCTCGGACATCTTGTTTGGAAAGATTCATCATCCCACAGCATGAAGCGGCTTCGATGCGCTGATGTCAGGACCTTCTAAGCCCTGGGGTTAGACCCCTCAAGCATGGATCTTCTTTGGAGATTAATCGCGCCCTCCTCCCCTAGCACCCGATGGAGCATCCTCTAACCATGATTACTTGCATACACACAATCAACTTGATCGACCAATGGGAATAATCAAACATAATCGGTAATCAATGGAAGCCTTAGCGAATCCCAAGTCGCAGGTGGAACCAGCTCTGATACCATAATGTAACAAACCTCATTTCCTATTTTTTTTCTCTCTCTTGTTTTATTTTTTATCATATTTTTATTTTTATTTTTAAAGAGCCCAAAAGATAAAAGCACTCATAAAACCTTTCATTGTATTTCTAAATCCTAACTTTATGCTCCCACACTTTAATTAGTTTATTTCTTCTTGTCATTTAAAAACCATGGGTTTCAATTAATTTATCCCCTCATCACTTTAACCCCCTTAGTTTAATAAGACTTTAACTAACATAGGAGGGTTTTAGTTTAAGCCCTTAAGTTTGTTTTGTAGGATCTTTTCTTAGGGCTTATCGGAATTTTATCTTTGAGATGTTTTAAATTTAGGTTTATATTGAGCTAGGCGACAATTCATTAGAGGAGTCATTTTAGGAATTTATCGGTAGTTAAGGTCTTAGGGTCATCTGATTTGTCATCAGCCATCATCAATGTGACATGCCTTCCGGGGCCTTTTCGTGCTCCAAAGGGTGCCACTCACCTCGTTAAGCCTACGTGAAGCATGGCGGTACCCTTCGGGATGCACCGTGCTCCAAAGAGGGTGCCACTAAGCCTTGGTGATTCTTTGCCTGACGTGGCCTTCGGGATACCCACGTGCTCAAAGTGCCACTCACCGACTTGGCGGATTGGTGAACATCTATAACCCCTAGAGTCCACACTCCGCCGGAGTGATCTTGTGGGAGACTAAAGGGCTCTAAGGAATAAGGTCCCAACCTTATTTCGCTATAGAATCATCGTGAGTGGCTGTCAAAATATTCCCTCACGACATCGTGGATCTCGAACTAGGTAATCATTAAAATACAATTATGGCCACAATGGGAGTGCTAGTATGATGTGGCATATTTGTTGTCCACACCTCTCCCTCATCCTCTCGGGAAATCTATGTGGCCTTTACTCCATATGTGATGCGCTTTCGGCGTGTGGCCCCTTTACTCCATATGTGAGTCTGCTCGGCAAGCTATCGTCAGCTTGCATCATCAACCATCATGTCAGAACATGTCAACAACATATCATCAAATCAATAAATATCATGGTAAATAAATCAACTCAATATCACACTCTGTGACTCAATCCGGAGTCCAAGGGTTCTGTCGATGCCTCTGCATCCTCCAAGTCAAAAACCCTGCACACTCAAATAAACTAAGTCAATAGCACCTGTATACCACAATAGTAAGACATCCTGTCATCAATCATAACGCATCATCATCAAGGATAAGTGGTTTATCATCATAAAAATCCAGATCACTTGCGAGCAAGTGTCCTCAAAGAATAAGTTTTGTCAGTGCGCCATAGCGGGATGTTACAAAAAGATAAGTTTTGGGAGATAGAAAAGTAATTAGTTGTACTCATTAATGCACATGAACAAAAAATTTCTCATGAGCATAGGGGATTCACTTATTAACCAATATCTTATTATCTCCTTTCCTAAAGAGGCTTTTAAAATTTTGAAAAATAAAATCAATATGGTGTTTCATATTTTTTAATTGAAATGAGGATATATGTATTTGGGGAACTATTTTGTAATACACATTGATTAGGGTTTTTTAGGTAGTAAACTTGATGCCTACACATAGGAAATATCAACAAAGTTTCACTAAATAAAAGACCACATCTATCCAAGAAATTTAATTGGGAAAAACAAGTCAAATCTAAATGAAAAATAGTCTCTAATAGACAAATCAAATATGACATAATTATTCT
>SNQJ01S0183489.1:0-18991 GCA_010110895.2 Picea sitchensis | reverse complement strand
ATAACTTTACACCAACATGAATATGAACCTTGACCGGTTTACATTCCTACATATTAAACTTTTGCAATATTGTCTCGACATATTTTCTCTGATTTAACCAAAGTTTCCTCTTTTTCCAATCTCTTTTAATTTTCATGCCCAAAATAAAATTTGAAGCATCGAGATCCTTCATGTAAAATTTAGAGGACAACTAAGTTTCACATCCTGGATAATATCCTTGTTGTTTCCTTTCAACAACATGTCATCCACATACAAGACCAAATCAATCAAATGATCACCAATTAATTTAAAATACACACAACGATCCTCTTTGCTTCTTGTGAAACCAAGTCCCAACATATAAGTATCGAATTTTTGATACCACATCCTTGGTGATTGTTTTAAATCATACAGGGACTTTTTCAGCTTGCATACCAGCTTCTTCTTTCCCTTCACAACAAATCCTTCTGTCTGCTTCATATAGATTTCTTCTTCCAGATCCCCATGTAGGAACTTTGTCTTCACATCCATATATTCTACTTCAAAATAAAATGGAACAACAACATATAACAAAAATATTGTAGAGGTTAACTTGGCAACAGGAGAAAAAATCTCACTGAAATCAATTCCCTCAACCTGGGAATAACCCTTTGCTACTCACCGAGCTTTGTATTTCTACACTTTTCCTTCTGCATTCAGCTTCTTTTTAAATACCTATTTTTTGTCAATGGGACTTCTTCTAGTCGATGAATCCACTAGATCCCAAGCCTCATTCTTATCCAAGGCTGCCATTTCTTTGTCCATGGCCTTTTCCCAAAGATTTTCATCCTCTAAATCCACTGCCTCTCTGACAGTTCTAGGATCATCATCAGTAATAGACAAAGAAAAATTTGAACGAAAATCAAATGGAGTATACCTTTTTGGTAGCCTTCTTTCTCGAACCAATCTCGTCAATACTGGAGTATGAGGATCTTCTTCTTCTGATTCCTGTTCTTCTGCAGAGTCTGATTCATCATCCTTTAAATCAAACTCTATTTTCTCTGGTTCTTCCTTACTTAGTAGGACTTCATGTTTAACAACATCCTTCATTTATCTAAATACCACATCTCGGTTATACACTACCTTATTAGTTTTTGGGTTCCAAATGTTATAAACTTTGAGTCCATCTTTATATCCAATAAAGATACACTTTTCATCCTTCTTATCTAGCTTACTGCTCTTTTCCTTTGGAACATGAACATATGCATCACAACCAAATACCTTGATATGTGCGAGAGAAGGTTTCTTACTAGTCCATACCTCTTGTAGATTCTTTTCATCCAACACTGATGAGGGTGATCTGTTGACCATGTAACATGCAGTACCCACTGCCTCTGCCCATAATTCTTGCCCTAACCCAACACCACTAAGCATGCACCTTTCTTTTTCCATCAGCGTCATGTTCAACCTTTTTGCAACTCCATTATGCTGAGTTGTATATGGATTATTCTTCTTCCTTTCTATACTACACTTCTTATAGAATTATTCAAGTTCATTCCCACAAAACTCTCCGCCATTATCTGTCCTCAACACCTTAATTATTTTCTATGTTTGATTCTCAACAAGAGCCTTAAACTCTTTAAACCTGTTAAAGACTTTATATTTCTTCCTGAGAAAATATATCAAAGCATTCCTTGAGAAGTCATCTATAAATGAGACATAGTACATAGAGTTTCCCAATGATGGGACCAACACATGTCCAAAAACATCACTGTGAACTAGTTGTAAAATTCCTTTTTCCCTCGTTGCACCAGAGGGGAATCTTACCCAATTCTGCTTCTGATATACACAATGTTCACATAAATCAAAATATAGAGAGAAGTTAGACATACCTTCAACCATACCTTTACCATGTAGTAGTCAAAGACCCTTCTCTATGATATGCCCCAGTCTTTGATGCCACAACATAACCTTTTCTCCAGAGACTATAGGAGTTCTTTCTTCTTCAACTCCAATATCAGGAACAATGGAACTATTACACCCATCACTAATAGTGCTTCCTTGCAACTTATACAGAGTTTCAAACCAAACTCCCTTCAACAACACCATTTCTCCTCGAACCATCCTGCAGGTTTCCTTTTCAAATATTGTTTTCACCCCTGCATCATTGTTATTGGATAAATCGGTAGGTGTGGACACTAACTGATCTCCCTAGATCCACCTAGATCTAGAACAAAACACACCAGAACATGACGCTTTCTCTTAAGTTTTAAATATTGAATTTACTAACTAAAGAGGAGTAGGTGACATACTGTTTAAATTCCGCTTCCTCTCACCATCGCCATCCTAGCTCTGTTCCAACACTCATACAATGATGATCCTGCAAAAGAACGCAACCAACCAAAGTGATAGTAATAGCATAAAATCAATATAAACCTATGTATGTGATCAAGGAATCATAAAATAAAGCACAACAAGGTTTATAGGAAAAAATCATATTACTGTATCATATTAAATGTGAAAGAGAGATTACAACCATGGCCTTGATGTTGTTGAGTCCCTTCCAAATTTCCTTTGTTCCCCAGATGCTTCTTTCTCCAAGGATTTTGATACCATGGATCGATAGCTACTCACAATCTATCTTGACAAAGAAAATCTCAAAACCACTCTAACCAAGCTAACAATCCCAAGCCAAAACAACTAACTTTCTCCAGCAGAGCTCCTCTCTTTTATAAGATGAAGAGGATAATAGGGTGAGGAGGTCAAGATGATCCCACTAAATCATTTTTAAGACAAAGCGTCAATATAGCATAGAAAAACCGCCGGAAAAGTGCTCAATGCCTTGAAAAGAGATAATTCCAGGATAATAAGCCTCTTCGGGGGCAACCTCCTTTACCCACTTAAATGTTCAAGTACAAGATGATTCAAAGTAAAGAAAATGTCTCCTTGGTATATATATAGAGGAGACTAGGAGGGTATAATTACAACTAATGGCTTAAAGTGACATAAATAAAATAACATTACTAATATGTATGCCCCAATTAAGGGGTAATGTGAGCCAATATTAGGGCTTAACATGCCCTCCTTGAGACAAGTGTTGTGCCTGGCAGCTTGAGTAAAATCTGGATATACATTATGAATAAATCTTCCCAGAATTGGAATCTTCAATAGGTGGTTTCCTCCATTTAATGAGATACTCTAAAATGGATCTATTCCTCGGTGGCAATTCTTGTGTCAATGATGGCTTAGGATCCAATATGATTTTTCACTCCTCATCAAGTTTCTATAAATATAGTTTGAATTGGTATATTGTCGCCTATAACCTTGTTAAGCATGAAACATGGAAGCGGTGTACTAGGTGAAGATGCATGCAGCTCAATTTGTATGCCATAGTACCAATATTTTGCAACACCTTATAAGGTCCATAGCACTTTGGTGATAATTTATTATCCTTCTTGGCTTGCCCGAGGGAAATGCATTTTGTATGGTTGTAGTCTTAAAAAAAGCCAGTCTACTTCAAAACTTCTTTCACTAGGTGTTGATGCTTGTTGTTCATGGGTCGTGCCATGGTCAAGTTGTCCTTTTAAGATTTGGAGAATATGTTTGTTTGATTCGATGTGATCTTCTTGCCTTGAACCTTAGATTTTTCTTTTCGAGAGAAAGTGATGGAAGGAGGTGGGTATCCATAAAGTGCATAAATGAGATTGTCATTTTTTTCTTGCGGTATGAAAGGAAGTGTTATACCACCGATACGCCAGGGGTAACCATTTGAACCATTGTATTTGTTTATGTCGAGGAGACAGAGCAACGAAGGTAGCCTTCAGGACATTTGTTCCGCTATCTCGGTTTGTCCATCCAGTTGAGGGATGATATGATGAAATATAGACAGTGAGGTACCCAAACAAGAGAGCAAATTACGTCAAAAATATCTGAGTGAAGATGGGATCTACGTCACTTTAATAATCTTTGGGCTGCCATGTAGATTTTGAGCTGTCTCCATGAATACGGTGGCAAGTACTATCTTTGAAGGGATGAGGAAGTGCACAAAAGTGTGTGCATGCTGGTTGAGTCTATCAACAATCACCATGATGACACTCTTTCCTTTAAAATTTGGTAACCACAATGATAAAATCCGCCCAAACCTCCCTCCCAACGACTTGGGATGGATAATGGTTGTAAAGACTTGGGGTCTTAATTGTTTCCTTCTTATTTTGTTGGCAAACCACATTACGCCATACTTAACTTTGAACGTGGTTTAAAGGCCATCCCAAAAAAAAAAATCCTTCTTGACTCTATGAAATTTGGGTTTTCAAAATCACGGTGCCCTCCTACTAGAGATTAATGAAATTCCAATAGTACCTTTTGTTTTGGGATTAGGAGTTCTTGTAAATATATAAGCGATCTTTGTAACATGGTGAATCATTTTTCCATGTAAATGTATCGATGCGCGGAATCCCTCTTTGCAACCTTTGAATGATGAGAGTCCTGCTTTTTCCTCATTTTCCATTCATCCCTTGCTTCTATTATCCAATCGGGTTGGATGGTCGAGATAACCTGAAAGATCTCAACATCTTCATCCTTTCTTGAGTGCATACGCCCATGACATTTTTCTTCCCCTTTTTATAGCGATTTCAAAATCATAACCAATATCTTAGTTTACCCATTTTTTGTTGTTCTTACGAAGATAGTCTTTGTTCCAAGAAGTATTTAAAGACTATAATGATCTGTTTTTGACCTTGAAGTGCCTACCATTTAGGTAAGGACACCATTTCTTCAATGCATGTAATTATTGCCATAATTTCCTTCTCATAAATGGAGGTTTGTGTAAGTCCCCTTCCTTGAGTGGTTGACTTTGAAAGCGGGGGCCTTCCTTCTTGCATTAGGACAACACCAATTCCATTTCTGAGGTATCACATTCCACAATAAAGGTTTTGTGGGGAGTCTGCAGATTGGTCGAGGCGGAGCTTTACACACATCACCTCTTTAAGTTGTTCAGTTGGTTACTCTTTGAGGTCCATGAAAATGCATCCTGGATTGGGTGCCATTAAAGTCTTTGTTATTCTTCGGATTACGAACAAACTTGCGGTAGTAACACATCCAAACCCAAAATCCTCTAAGATTTTTTAAATGTTTTGGGAATCGGCGGATCCATCATAGCCTTAATCTTGTTAGGGTCTACCTTGACACCTTCGCGGGATACAATATGACCAAATACTCTACTCCCCTTTACTCCCAAAGCAACATTTGGATGGTTTGGCATGCCAGTTCATTGCTCCTTTGGTGGTTTGCCTGCCAATCAACATGTTGCACATGATCCTCCCAAGACTTGCTATAGATTAGTATATCATCAAAAATACTAACACAAATTTTGAAGGAAGGGCTTGATGATTCATCAACCCTTGGAATGTGGAAGGTGCATTTGTAGAGGCGAGAGGCGACCAAGGAATTTCATAATGGCGGAGTTTGGAATGTTTGTTTTGGGATATCTTCTTCCTTCGACCGATCGATGATACCACGAATGGAGATCAATTTTGTGAAATATATTGCTCCATGTAGTTCATCTAACAATTCATCAATGACATTGAATGGGAAACTTATCTTTAATGGTAGTTTTGTTGACTCTCTATAATATGGACACATAAGCCATGAACTATCTTTCTTGAATACCATTACCAGTGCGAGTAAAAGAACTTTGGCTAGGTCTAATAATGCCAATCTAAACATTTCTTCAACCATGCGCTCAATTTTACCCTTCTTAGGTAAGGGGGTATGCAGTATGGCGTGTTGGGGAGGGAAACTCTCCCTAGGAATTAGGTGAATTTCATGATCATGATTTGGTGTGGGTGGGGAGACCTTTGGAATATCTTCAAATGCTGGAATGCTTATCAATGATCCTTTGGAGATCTTGAGGAATAGATGGCTTAGATGAAACCTGAGTAGTGACATAGTTACCGTAATGCGCTGATGCCCCTTTTTCCAATAATTTTTCGTAAGTTAGAGCTTATCACCTTCACAGAGACTTCCACAACTGATACCTCTTAACTCAATTTCTTTTCCTTCCAATGAAAATTTCATGAAAAGTTCTTGAAAATTAAAGAAGCCTTTGTTCCTAATGATTGTAACCATTGGATTCCCTAGTACAACATCTCACGCACCACCCATGGGTAGCAATCATTGGACTATTCATTACATATTCCCCATGGTAAGATTGATCTTGGCCCATTTTACTAAGCAATTGATAGTTCCTCCATACGCAATCATTACCTTGGAAACTACGGCGTTGGATATACAAAGCTGATTGAGATCTTTGGCTAATTTATAGTGAAGATGAAATTATGAGTACTCCGAGAATCAATTAGGACTATTACCATTTTCTTTTGATGTATCCTTGATCTTGAGGGTTGGTGATAATTCCTGTATTATTTTACGATGTCATTGGGGTCCAACTCTTCGGACAGAAATTTCTTAAAACATGTGAGATGGTTCTTGTTCTTGTTCTTCTTCCTCTTCACAATCTATGTAGAACAATTTCTTCTCGCCACACTTATGTCCCTTGTTGTACCTGCTGTCACAATTAAAGCATAAAACCTTTTCTTTTCCTCAATTGTTGAGGTGTCAACCTTGTAGGTTGAGAGATGTTTTAGGAGAAGGAGCATTGTTCTCTCTATAGATGTTAGGATAGGTCCTTCTAGTAGCCTTAGCCATATTTTACTCCTTTTCTTGCCACCTTAAATTACATTTCTCAATGATTTGGGTTCCCAAAGTGAACCTCATGTTGAATATTATCCTTTAAGTTCTAGATACATCAATCAAGTGCTCATGCGGAATGCTCGATTACCTTTATATTCAATCTTTGAGTTCTCAATGTGCTTGGTAACTGAACCTTTTGCTTGAGATTTGCTCAGTGGCTAAAGAAATTGTGCTGTAATATCCTCATAGTGTGCTATCATTTCTTAGTGAAAATTGTCCAAAGTGACGAGTGATTTGTGAGAACAAAGCCATCGATACCAAACAAATTGATTAGGTTCTAAATATAAGAAGCAATTCATACCTTTTGTGTATGTGGCATTATGGAGATCAAAGAATTGCTCCATCTGAAGTATCCCATGTGATTGGGTCCCTTGCCATCAAACTTCCTTATATCAATCTTAGGAGCGTGGTTGGTCTTCCAAACCAAAGTTGGAGTTTTCTCCATTCTTGATTCCTGCTCACTTGTGTCCTCATCATGATTTTTGTGGGATGCATTTTCACTTTGGTGTCTTTCTCATTGTAGAGAATTTTCAATACTTCCATCAGCAGCCATTGGATCCATCTTATTTTTAGTTCATTTATGTCCCTAAGACTTCTTCACCTTCATCATGAGTCCAATTAGGATTTTCTAGGGGCTTATTTGGTGTAGAAGGTCCTTTTGGTGGCATGTTGGCCAAGTATACTTTTGAACCTTGATTTTGAAAAGGTTCTGCTAGACAATATTTGATACGTTCTATCTCCCAAGTTTGTATACGGGTATGAAACTTTCTTTTGAATGGTTACCGATATTTCTTCTACGCAATGCCACAAATTCTGATCAAAATTGGATGTGCCAAGTATAATTCTGTTAACTTCCTCACAACTTGTCGATTTTGTCCTTTCGAGGAGATCTCACTTGTATAGCATGCCCTTGATCCGTCTACTAAATATCCTCAAGTCGTTCCTTAGAAACATTGTAGAAAAAGTTATAGCGAAAATGCCACGGTGTCTGAGATGTAGCGTGAAACCCAAGACCTGTGAGCTCGATACCATATGCCCAAGAACCAAACATCAATATATCATAGAAAACCTTGGAGGGATACTCAATGCCTTGAAAAAGGGGTAATTTCAGATAATAGAAGCCTCTTCAGGGGCAACCTCCTTTTACTTACTTAAATATTCAAGTACAAGACCGTTCAAAATGAAAATGTCTCCTTGGTATATGGGAACAAGGAGGTATAATTACAACTAATGGATTAAAACCGACATAAATAAATAACATTACTAATATAATATGCCCCAATTAAAGGGGCATGAATAATATTAGGGCTTAACAATCATGTGAATGTGAGTAAGATCAAACCATTCAGGATGCCACCTCACCATGGAAGTTTCTCCTTCTAGAAGCATTGAGGAGATGCTCAAACTTTCCCGTGTGAGCATTCTCACACCTATTTCTATAGAGCAAGTGCAGACCTCTACATAATATTGACTATCGGTTTTAACTACTTGAGAATTAGGAGCATTCTAGCACCTAATAATGCAGCATGCAAAATCATATTTAATAGGGGTTTTACAAGGGAAAAGGCAACTTCTTTTCTGGAAGAAATTTCTTCTCTCTCTTCTTTCTTCAGGAGAATTCGGGCCATTGACCCCTCTGAAGGAGACATATAGGTTTATCATTAGGTCATAGGGATGATGGAAATAATGTGTAACAGAGCCCCAAAGGGTATGAAGTTAGAACAAGTGATATGGCACGAGAAAATACTTTGTCGAGTGTAGGGAACAAGGAATGAGTGGTTCATAAATCTCCCAAACGAAATCTGATTACAATAATACATCATCATCCCTTTTGAGGTAGGCATTCCCATACCGAATACAAATGACTGGGCATAAATCTTAGACATCGAAGATCCATGTCGGTAAAGGGCGGGTCATGGCCTGAGCATACATTGTGGATCCATGCCAATATGACTCAAATCACGAACATAGCCACCAAAAATACTGCTGTGGATCTATGTGTTAGAGACTCAAATTTGAACATATACGAGACTTACAATGTGGATCTATGCAGCAAGAAATGCGTAGCGCCAACCTAGGTCGTAGGAAAATATCCGGTCTTCATCTCCAACTTGCTCTATGATAGAATCTAACCGTAGCCGAATACGTAATGGCCAGTGAACATGGTAGAAACCACTTGATTAGGTCATTGGTGTATCACGGTTAACAAGTGTGAGAGAAATCCCCATTAATGTCCACTTGACTCCCAAGGTGCCTGATCAACAAATGTGAATTAATGAGAGGAAGTCGAACCCCTTTCCACGAAATCTCGATCGAGGGGGCTAATAGTGAAAACCCATTGAAGGTGAGGAAAATTTCCATTGAGGCATGTAAGTTCCAAGGTACCAATTGGTTTCTAATTCTAATTCTTGGATAATGAGTTGAAATTGACAGGGAAAATACTCATCATAGGAGGACCTTAATGTATCCACCATCAATGACCTGAAACAAGTGCATGATTTGTTGATGTATGAATCAAAGTAACAGTGATTCGAGGCCGACTTAGGGATGGTAGCATAAATGAAGGCTTTAAGGGCCGAGAAATGGTAGGAAGCCTTAGCAGAAGGGTTTATGGGTTGAACTTATTTTTTGAGCATATTGATGACACAACAAATGTCTTAGAAATCTGACTCAACAACGGGGATCATAGACCAATTTGTAATATTATTAGTATGATCAAGAGACAAGCAGTTTTTCCAACCTAGACACAAAGCAAATGAAAAGGTGTCATATTCAAAGTGACTCTTCCATGAAATAATGGTTTAGACACATTTCTTTCCCAGTCACCCACCATTTACGGTAGGAGTTCCTCTTTATTTTTCTACATGAAGCTTGGGGAGGATAACATACATAATGTAAGCTCATCCTTAGACGAGTCCCTCGGAGTATGTTTAACGAACCACAGGAAGAGTGGTTGGGTCCCATATAGACGCTTCGATGTTTGTTTATGAGGTCGAGAAAACTCTGGGGGGTTTCATGTTTATAGAGTCTGAGAAACACTTAAATAAAACTCTCTCGGTTCCTTTTTTCGTAAAATAGTCTCATGAGACCAAAGAGATAAACTATCCTCAACATACATTTTCTTCAAATGCTTTAACAAGTGAAAGATCATGCGACAATCTTTTCATGTTTAGAAGTCTGAAAAGAGCTTAAAGGGAACTCCGAGGGTTCCTTTTTAAATTACTCAGCTTACGAGTCTGAAAAAGTGATAAAAGTATACTAGGTTACATTCTCATCGATTTACGAACACGAGAAAGAACAAAGACTAAGCTTCGGTAACTTATTCTTGTGTTATGAGCATGAGAAAGAACAAAGGTAAGCTTCGAGTTTTTTCATTTTACGCAAGATTTAAACAAAACAAAACTATGCTTGGATAGATTTTATTTTACACAAGCTTAAAAATAAACAAAACTATGCTTGAACTTGGTTTCATTTTACACAGCTTGAACTAGAAACTATACTTGAGGTAAGTGGTTTAATTTTTACCTGAATTAGACCATGTAAAACTATGCTTTGACACACTTAACAGTGATGGTTGGTATTTAGCCCCCATCTTAAGAAATTAGCAACTCTAAATTCGTATGAAGTCCGGAGGCTGAAGAAAATCCCCAAGCTTCATTTCATCTGAATGCAAAGAAGAATCAAATGAAGATTTTAAATTCTATACATAGGACTTGACCCAAAAGGAGAGGAAGTTGTTTCATTTTAAAAGGAAGCTTGACACATGGAAAGAACTATGGTGACTCTGGGGGTATAATCCGGACCAACTGTTTCATTTTAAATGAAGCTTGATACGAAGCGAAATATGCTCATAACCTTTGTTTCATTTTTTAGCGAAGATTGTACGAGGAGATGCAAAAACTATTCTCAAAGCTGGTTTCATTTTTAATGAGCTTGAAATAAGAAAATCATGCTCAAAGACCTTTGTTTCATTTTAGCGGGGTTACTCGGAAGGCAGTAAAACAAACTATCCTCGGATCTCTTCTTGATCATGGATTCTAAGAGAATGCTCGGGAGGGACACCATGTCAAGGGACAAAACTGGTCATGGATTCCAAGAGGTCTTCTTGGAAGGAGAGAAACACACACTACGGAAGGACCTCATGTCGAGGTTACGATAGAATTAATAATATCGATTCTAACAACCCTAATGAAGATATCACCATGTAAACTCTTTGGATCTAAGTCACGAATTTGAAGCCATGGGGCGACAATGCCACATAGTGACACGTGGCGGGGTTATACATACGCATATAAGAACCATTAGGTAATCCAGTCGGGTTCAATGAATGAAATTTGATCAACAATCTGCTTCGTCCATCGTGAGGAAAGATATCATGAAAAAGTAGACACAATAGATTTCATGGCATAGACATATCTCACCCAAGGAGTAAGTGAAATCCAAGAGGGTCTTGGACTACCATGACATCAATAAAACCAGTTTTCCCTCGAGATTCACGAGAGAGCTGAGGAAGGGTCCCTAAAAAGGTTGACTAGTTCTTACGTTAAAAGCCCTTCGCGATTACAGCATTGGCTGCCGACATAAGGCAGGAAGGCAAAACTTGCCAAGAAAAGAGGAAGAAAAAATACTAGGGCAGCACCTTCATCTATCGATTATTAGGAGAGTCTCGACCACAAATACAATGTACGTAATATGGAAAGGAGAATGTGAGAGGGAAGACAAAGTCCGGTTAGCACACCCCAATTAAAAGGATGGCCTCATTGCTTAGAGGGTTTCCTTTGGAGAAGGAGGAATATCCCGGAGCAGTACGTATCAATGAGAAAAATATATGAGTAGTATTGGACTTTACTCGGCGAGGAGTGGGATCGAGCGATGATGGGATCAAATCAACCACATAGGCACTCTTCTTGGAGAAGAGTGGGACCGTCGATGATGGGATCGGATCAACCACTTTGGCACTCTTTGGATGAAGTGTGGGACCTTCTTAGAAGGCCCGGATTAGTCACTTTAGCACTCATCAAAGGAAGAGTGGGTTTGAATGATGACAAAACCAGATCGACCACTAGGGTTTCAATCTCCAAGGGGAGAATGGGGTTGATAAGGTGAAACGGTCGGCAGCTGGTGTCACTCTCTAACGGAGAGTGAGATCAACCAAGGATAGGATCGGATTGACCGGTTAGTCTCTGGTTCAACAAAGAGCATTGACCCGGTCTGACCCACTTGATCAAGCTGGGTAGGCCGATGGGGGCAGTTGGTCATTCCATCAACTATAGGGGGTTCGGAGAAAACACGATTAGCGGTAGAGTTGGCAGTGAAGCAGTCATGTCTTCCAGTAATTTGAGGGAAACTTCATCCATGGCAGAACAAGGTGTGTGAATGACTCCCTTTGCATAACATACATAAGAACTTGACTCTACTTTTCTTCTTCCCAAAGCGTATATCATGGCCCGGTTGGCTTGAGGGTCATCAACATGTTGAGAGAGGCTAGCGACATGGGTTGGAGAATTAATGTCAGACCGGATCATGCTTCTATAACCTTGGATGAGCCGAGGAAATCCTTAAGAAGATGGTTACCCTTACAAAGCTGCAAGGGTACTTGGGATTACGATTTGTTTGGGTGATCTTGACATCATCAACACTCTAACATGATTAACAACAAGCGGTTGTTTTCCAACATGTTGTGATGGTTGGAAGTTGAATCCTTGTTTATCTTTCTTCTTCTTAATCTTTTCTTTTTCTTCTTCTTCTTATTCATTGGGTTACTAGATTTAGAACTTTCACTCGTGAAGATGAAAGCAGAAGGTGACCTTACTGGCGAAGAAGGAGAAGAAGACGCTACTAGTGAAGAAGGTGAAGGATCAACATGGGTTGATGCTCTTGGGGGGAATTGCCTACGACCAAATCACTTACTGCATTAGGGATTACTTGAGTGGAAAACAACCATCCCAGTAACCCAATTGTGAGACCAGGAAGAGTCAAAGTAGCGATAATGAGGAGGGACCAATGTTTAGTAGAAGGAAAAACAAAAGTTTCCCCTAGAGAGGTTCCTTCATTGATCATTCACGGGCCAGCATGCATTAACAAAAAAATCAATCTAGATTCCACTAGGGAACACAACCTGCGCTAAATATCTAGGTAGCAAACAAGCAAACAAAACCTTCTCACAATGAGCACACTAGTTGGTGATGAAATCCAATGTGGCGAGATCAAAATAGCAAGGGGCAAGGATAGAGCGGGTGGAAAAGTTACATTGACTGACACACGCCCAGCAGTTCTACGGTGAAATCTCCCCACATAATGGTGGGTATACCCTCAAAGGAGCACGAGTGAGTTTGGTCAATGTCGATTCCAAGTACCATGAACACTTTCCCCTCCATAGTCACCTAATGTAAAGACCCTAAAGAGATAGGCCACTAAAGGTTACCAATCACGGCAGTGATAGAAGCAGGTCGTGATCCAGATCAAAGCGCCAAAGGCGAGGGGTATCTAGCACGAGAGCCGGAGCAGAGGCTTCCACTCATCATTGTGGGTATACCTCTCAAGCAACCCCATAATACGTGCAACCTCTACACCAGACCAACAAAGCGGGGTGAGTAACTGCACCCGATCTCAATGCGACCTCGTGATTATCCTTGTGTTAGAGGGGCTTCCTTGGGACAAAATGTAATAGAATTGGTTAACCACTCCTTAACTCAATATTCTATGTTTGTTTTCATTTTTGGAAAGTTATCTTTCGCACCTATTCCAAAGCCCTAAAAATAATCTAATGGGTTTGCTACCAGAAGTATAAAAAATGTCTAATCATTTTTATAAGAGCTTTTATTTTATGGCGGTTGTTACTCAATAGGAAAATAAGTGAACAATATGGTGTTTTGAATGACTCAAAAGTTATGCAAAGAGATGAAGATGCAATCTTTTTCATTTCGATAGAAAGCTATGCTACGAGAAAGGAGAAACATTTATCATTCCAGTTACACAATGTTCCAAAATCTTAAAAACTCATCAATATCAATATTCTCAAAGAAATGAGAAAAAGCGTACACCACTACGATTCATGGCCCCCGGCCATGAGGGGGAAAATTTTTCATAATTTAAGATAAAAAATGCCAAGTATCGTACAGTGCTACTTCAAATGCAGGGATGCCCCCAATCCAATATAAAGAAAGAAATTAAATCTTTTTAAGTTTCAAAAATTTCACTAAAAGCAATAATGAACTTTCTTAAAACAAAGAAACCCAAACTAAAAGTTTCATTTTAAAGCGAACTATTCAGAAAAAAAATCTGATCTTTCCCTAAAAAAAATTCTAAAACTTGACTTTGGAATTGAAGAGACACTCAAAGCAAAGAGACTAATCGCTAAAACCAAACAAAGCAAGATGGATAAAAGCAACTAAAAGAATTTCAAGAAGACTATAAACAAATCAATATAAGCTCCAAAAGTTCAATCCAGCTATTCAAAGCAAAATCGGGCATCAAAATATAACAAGACCCAATCCAAAAGATTTTACAAACAAGTTCTGGACTAGTAGTGAGGTCTTGATGCGAAAAGTGGGCATTTTCACGGTCTAGACGGTGGGGTCTTGAAGTCTCGGGTACTGAAAAGTAGGGTCTGAACATCAATGATTCTCACAGACCACAAATAGGAATTACGGTCTTGAGAAGGTTTGTAATCAAGAAAATTTGGAAAAGGACAAACATTTTGAGTGAACTTCAGGATCGAGAGAGTTTGGATGGATCTCCCATGAGCTTCAGACCATAAATCAAACAATCAAAGCAAGGAAAACTAGAATAACTAGGAAAAAATACGTTCCCGATTAAGAATTACCAATTTTGGTATTGGATGCGTCGGTAGGTGGAGACACTAATTGATCTCCCTAGATCACCTAGATCTAGAACAAACACCAGAACATGGCAGCTTTCTCTTAGGTTTTAAATATTGAATTACTAACTAAAGAGAGGGGTAGGTGACATCTGCTGAACGATAAACTTCCTCACAAGCCATTTGCCATCTATCTCCATTCCAAACACTCCTTACTGTGATGATCCTACAAAGAATGCAACCGACCAAAGTGATAATAGCATAAACTCAATATAAACCTATGTATGTGATCAGGGAATCATACAATAAAACACAACAAAGGTTTTATGGAAGAATCAATGCGTATCATATTAAATGTGAAGAGATTACAACCATGGCCTTGATGTTGTAAGGGTCCCTTCAAGCTGTCGCCGTTCCCCAGATGCTTCTTGCTCCAAGGATTTTGATACCATGGATCATTAGCTACTCACAATCTATCTTGACAATGCAAATCTCAAAGCCACTCTAACCAAGCTAACGATCCCAAGCCAAAAACAGCTAAGTTATCCATGAGGCTCCTCTCCTTTTATGGGGATAGGGTGGGGAGGTTGGGATGATGCCACTAAATCATGAGAGCGAGTGAGATCCAAACCATTCGGATGCCACCTCTGTAAAGGTCTCTCCTTTAGAGCATCAGAGATGCTCGTTTTCCAAGTATGGGCATTCTTGTACCCTACCTATGGGGAGCAACCTGTGAACCTCTTACAACCAGTATGGATTAGGCTAGAGAATGGGGCATTCATCCTATCCATGGTATAACTTGTGAAAAGAAAATAATCTTTACAGGGTTTTTACAAGGGAATGCAACTTCTTTTCTCAAGAAAAGTTCTTCTCTCTTCTTTCTTCAAGAACTGGAATATGACCCCTCTGAAGGCAACATATGAGTTTACATCATTAGATCCTTGGGATGGCCGAAAATAATGTGTAACAATCATCATTCTTTCTTGAATAAATCAATTTCTGGCCAATCTTGGGATGTGCATAACACTGTGTAGTGTTCTAATCCTTCCATCTATGAGCCTCAACGGATTTTCCTCGACCTATGATTACGGTTGTGGATTCATCACTAGGAAAACATTACCTCCATCATACATTTCATATTCCCAGGAGAACCACTCCCTTTGGAGAGTCATATGAAAGGATGCGCGAGTCAACCAACCATGCCTCATTATGGTATTGTGTGCTTGAAGAAGCCAAGTATAAATCCCCTCCTTCTTCCTTGGAGGTATTTTCTTTTGTGGAAGGAGATTCTTAGGATCCTTCTTTTTTCTCAACTTTGGATCTACATTGCTTCTTCTAGTCCCCTTCTTTTCCACATCTCCAGCCTTTACACAATTTTTGGGAGATTTAGATATACCCTTAGACTTAGATCTCCCACATGAGAACTTAGATCTATTTTGCTTTCAGGGAGTGTCCTCTTGCAATAATGCGTCTATGCTCTATCCTTCCATATTCTTCTATCTCATATCCTTTGACAATAAGGATGAGACCACTTCATCAAACTTCAAGGAAATTGTATTACTAGCTATGGCCACAAACAGACTATCCGCAGTGCGGTAAGAACCGCGATAAAGCGATACACTTATCTTCATCTGAAATTTAATCTCAGCGTACTAATTGACTTACCATGGTATTAAAGGAGCGTTCAAATTCTGCGCCCACTTAGAGTCTCCATCTCATCCTTATTGTCAGGATGAGATGAAGAATATGGAAGGATAGAGCATAGACGCATTATTTGCAAGAGGACACTCGGGAAAGAAATAGATCTAAGAAAGTTCTCATGTGGGAGATCTAAGTCTAAGGGTATATCTAAATCTCCCAAAAATTGTAAGGTATGTTGGAGATGTGGAAAGAAGGGACTAGAAGAAGCAATGTAGATCAAAGTTGAGAAAAGAAGGGATCTGAAGAATCCCTCGCTACCTACAAATATACCTCAAGGGGAGTTTATACTTGGCTTCTTCAAACTTGCCACATGCAGATAATGAGGGGCATGGTTGGTTGAAGCTCAAGTGCATCCCTTTCATATGACTCTCTCTCACAGAGGAGTGGTTCTGTGAATATGAAATGTATGATGAATTGTTTCTAGGTGATGAATCGACAACCAGAATCATAGGTCGAGAGAAAATTCAAGAGTTGAGGCTCATAGATGGAAGGATTAGAGAACACTACTTGGTGTTATGCACATCCCAAAGATTGTGAAAATTTGATTTATCTACAAGAAAATGGATGATTGTTACACATTATTTTCGTCATCCCTATGATCGTTAATGATGTAAACCTATATGTTGCCTTCAGAGGTCAGTGGCCTGAGTTCTTGAAGAAAGAAAAGAGAAGAACTTTTCTTGAGAAAAGAAGTTGCATTTCCTTTGTAAAAACCTATTAAGATTATTTTCTCCTTTCGCGTAATAATGATGATGATGTTATTGTGTTATACTATGGATACCAGGATGCGAGAATGCCTGATTCTCATAAGCTGCACCATAGCTGGGTTACGAGAGGCTTACAAGTTTCTCTATAGGTAAATTACAGAATGCTCATACGTGGGAAAAATGACTTGTCTTCTCTCGATGCTTCTAGAAGGAGAGACTTCCATGTGAGTGAGGTGGCATCTGAATGGTTTGGATCTTACTCGCTTTCATGATTTAGTGGGATCATCCTAACCTCCTCACCATATACTCTTCAGCTTATAAAGGAGAGGAGCTCTCATGGATAAATTTAGTTGTTTTTTGGCTTTTAGGATTGTTAGCTTGGTTAGAGTGGCTTTGAGGGATTTGCATTGTCAAGATAGATTGTGGTAACTATCAGATCCATGGTATCAAAATCCCTGGAACTAAAGAAGTGTGTGTGGGAACGAAGGACAGTTGGAAGGGACCTTACAACATCAAGGCCATGGTTGTAATCTCTTTCACATTTAATATGATACAGTAATATGATTCTTTCCTATATAAACCTTGTTGTGTTTATTGTATGATTCCTTGATCACATACATAGGTTTATATTGAGTTTATGCTATTACACTATCACTTGGTTGGTTGCATTCTTTTGTGGGATAAACCATTGTATGAGTGTTGGAATGGAGATAGGATGCTTAATGAAAGAGAGGAAGCGGCATTTAAACGGTATGTCACCTACCCCTCTTTAGTTAGTATATTCAATATTTAAATAAAGCGTCATGTTCTGGTGTGTTTTGTTCTAGATCTAGGTGGATCTAGGGGAGATCAGTTAGTGTGTCTGCACCTACCAGTTGCTCCAATAACAAAATTGGTGACTCCACTGGGGAACGGATTGTTTCCTAGTTATTCCTAGTTTTCCTTGCTTTGATTGTTTGATTTATGGTCTCTGAGTCTATGGGAGATCCATCCAAACTCTCTGGATCTAAAATTTCACTCAAAATGTTTGTCCCTTTTCCAAATTTTCTTGATTACAAACCTTCTCGCACTGTACCTCTTTGTGGCCTATGAGAATGACTCCACTGGGGAACGGATTGTTTCCTAGTTATTCTAGTTTTCCTTGCTTTGATTGTTTGATTTATGGTCTCTGAGTCTATGGGAGATCCATCCAAACTCTCTGGATCTGAAAGTTCACTCAAAATGTTTGTCCTTTTTCCAAATTTTTCTTGATTACAAACCTTCTCGCACTGTACCTCTTTGTGGCCTATGAGAATCATTGATGTTCGCACCCTACTATTCAGTCCAGTGAGACCTTCTCGCACCCTACCTTTGTCTAGACTGTGAAAATGCCTAATTTTCGCACTGCACCTCACTACTAGTCTGCGAACTTGTTTGTAAATCTTTTTTGGATTGGGTCTTGTTATATTTTGATGCCCAGTTTTTCTTTGATCAGCTGGATTGAACTTTTGGAGCCTATATTGATCTGTTTACAGTCTGCTTAACATT
Organism: Picea sitchensis; assembly: GCA_010110895.2. Classification (NCBI taxonomy): domain Eukaryota; kingdom Viridiplantae; phylum Streptophyta; class Pinopsida; order Pinales; family Pinaceae; genus Picea; species Picea sitchensis. The sequence goes on along the minus strand of SNQJ01S0183489.1, from coordinate 529 downwards.
CTTTGAGTTGCTTTTATCCATCTTTGCTTTGTTTGGTTTTGAAGGATTAGTCTCTTGCTTTGAGTGTCTTTCAATTCCAAAGCCTGTTTTTTCTTTAGAATTGTTTTGGGAAAGATCAGATTTCTTCTGAATAGTTCTCTTTAAAAGAAAACTTTTAGTTTGGGTTTCTTTGTTTTAAGAAAGTTCATTATTGCTTTTAGTGAAATTTTTGAAACGAAAAGATTTAATTTCTTTCTTTATATTGGATTGGGGGCATCCTTGCATTTGAAGTAGCAGAATTGCATGATTCTTGGCATTTTTTTATCTTAAATTATGAAAAAAATTCCCCCTCATGGTCAGGGGGGGCCATGAATCGTGCAGTGGTGTACAGTTTTTTTTGCTCATTTCTTGAGAATATTGATATTGATGAGTTTTAAGATTTTGGAACATTGTGCATCTGGGAATGATAAATGTTTTCTCCTTCTCGTAGCATAGCTTTCATCGAAATGAAAAGATTGCATCTTCATCTCTTTGCATAACTTTTGAGTCA
>SNQJ01S0183485.1:0-11764 GCA_010110895.2 Picea sitchensis | reverse complement strand
GGCCATGGCTTAAATATGCCTTCACTCATCGTGGATAGGGTCCTTGAATCCTTCATCCATCGATCTTCAATGAGGAAAAATGATTCGAGCTCTCATCTTTGCAAACTCCTGAATTTATCCTTTCCTCCCCCTTGCTCACTACAACCTTCAATTTTAATGATATTCCTTTGGAAGGGAAACCATCACAATGGTTCATTTCCAATTCTGATTTTTCCAAAAGGACAAAATAAAATTAAAAAATCAATTACATGCTTATTACAAATTTACAAGAAGGTTTGAAAAATATCTAATTTGGATCACATCTCCCATTTGTAAGGATTTTTATCCCCAAAAGATTCAAATCCATTCTTGATCTTCTTCTCCGATCAAAAAGCATACTTTGGCGAATATCCAAAAAAGGGTTCATCCATTGTAGGATGGAAGATAGGAATTGAGTATGGATTACCTTGAACATAACCTGTATTTCCAGCTCATAGATAGAGATGACATTTTCTACTGAAACAAGTTGTTTTACAATCATTGCTCCTTGGGATACAAGTGCAAATATCTCCTGCTTCCCCTTGACTCTCTAACCTCTCTTCTTGGTTTTTCAGTTCTTGGTATAGAGTTTCAGGTGAAGCATCCAACATTTGGATTCCCAATGTCCATTCAATTAGCAGTACCAAAAACATTTCTTGTATGGGGTTGTTGGCCTTCTATAGTGCCAAACATTTCTAGCCTTATGACCCATTTTATTGCGAAAAAAAAAAACTATTCCATACCTCTTCATCTTGTGATGATTCTTTTCTGCTTGATTTCTTGGTCCCCCAAAAGTTGGAGAAAATATGGATGGAGGAATAATTTCTTTTCTTCCCTCTTCCAAGATTCTACATGCATATTTGAGTGGCTTGATGCACATGGATTCTTTTATGGATCCTATTGCCTTGAAAAATTGGTTTGATATGCACAATAGATTCTTATCCACTGAATCCTATACCTTTATGCTTGAGCCTCTATTGATCTACATTGGGAATCAAAATCCCTTTCCCTTCCTTTCCTATCCCTTGGCCATCATAGCCCATTTTCCTCATGAGATTGGAACTAATGCCTCTAGTATGCTTCTAAAATTCACCACATGTTTCTTAAGAAAGGGTCATAAAAGGTGATTTTACCATGATTTCCTTTGTCATAGTAGTAGCTTCAACAATGGTAATGGAATGGGCTTGCTTGGTCTCTTAGAAAACTACTTCTACCTTCTTCAAGGCCTCTTCCTTCATTGACAAGTCCTGACATAGGTGAGAAGTGATCTATGTGAACCTCTCTTTCTGCTAATTAACTATCTCAATGGATTTCTCCCCTAACTGTAAGAGCTTCAATTTTCTCTTATCTAATTTTTCCCTCATGTTGGTGAAGGAGTCCTGGTGCTTAGCAAGAACTTTTTCCAAATCATCTTCTCTCTACCTACAGTAATAACTTTCTTCTTGGATCTACTTGTTCAAGTCTCTCAACTCTTCTAGTTTCTCCCTATTAAAGGATTTTCCCATGGAAAAATATTCAATGTCCTTGATGAACCTGATCTAATACCATCTAATCTATAAATGGTGGGCCTATGGCCTATCCATTTCATAAATGCAGATTCTTTGCAGAATTTATATTTTATGTTCTTTGGTTCACTTTTTGCTTGATTTTCATTGCTTGTGGTTTCAAGAACAATTCCAACTAAATTCTAAAACTGTGTTTAAGAGAAGGTTCAAACCAAACACTCATTACAAAATTATCTTTGTGTCCAAGATCCACAGTGAAGGAAGATGCTCAATGGATGGATTCATTCATCCAATAATGGAGAAAAAAATACCAAGGGGGAAATTAAGTCAATCAACAGTGAAGAAAATGTTTTATTCACGAATTTAATAGCTCAACAATGGAGAAAAAAACCCAGGGAAATTTGAGGAACTTAACATGAGATAAAAATGACTAGGGGAGATTTTAGGAGCTCAACATCAAATAAAAAAGACCAGGGGCAAGTTTAGGCACTCAACATTAGAGAAAAATGACCAATGTTCTCTAAATATACCGAAGTAGTAAATGAAATTCCCAATGGTAGGTAAATTTTATGAAGGGATTATAAATTCTCTCAAGACAACACTAGAAGGAAAAGATCCTCTAGAGGAGTTTTTTGCGGATACCCCTATAAAAATAGCCCAAAAATCCATTTATAGCGGATGATACTAGAAGAGGTGAGAGGACGAAGGTTTTAGCAGAATTTTTACACTGGTGCTTTAATAAGTACATAACGAACCGGTGCATTTCATACAACAGGTGCATCGGTGCCCTTAAAATTAGCACACCATAGAAAGGTTATTTCAAATAAAAAAGATATTATCCGATGCACTATGAAAATAATGATGCACTATAATAGTGTTCTTTTAAAAGAAATCTAGTGCATAACTTAACACTAGAAGCATTGGTGCATTATTAGTGGAGTGCACCATTGTATGGCTAAATAAAAAAAAATTATGCACCAATGTAGGATAGTGTCAAAAAATATATTCTGGTGCACTCCATTGTATCATGCACACCAATGCTCCAATACCAAGCACTGTGTTTGGGTTGATTTCCAAATTTACGTGGTGCGTTATGTAAAACCGATTGCATCAAGGAGTATATTATTATTCTGCACCGTGTCATGCTTAAACAAAAAAAATTCACACCATTGTATTTTTTCAAAAAATGTATGGTGGTGTGCTATGTAGTAGTAAAAGCACTGGTGTGCACACGTTCCCAAAACACACGCACCGTGCTAGGGATGTATTGTTTTTTTAAATATAACTGGTGCACTCAGTAAACATGTACGCCCCAATGTGGTTGGTCATCGGGTGCACCAAAACAGGGTTTTATAAAAAAAAATTATCAACGGTAAAAATGATTTTTACCATTTTCAGTGTTGTAGAGCTCAAAAGCATCGATGAAACCTTTGCCTATCTGAAGTTCCCTTCCATCGATGATTTCCTTGCTTGCCTTCCTTTTGTTTGTCACTCGGTGCGTGACTTTCGAATTTTTCCAAACAGTGGGAAAATTTGTGCTTTTTTAGTACGTCACAACCATGCCTCCTCAATGATAAAATGTCTAGGTAATGTCCTTTTTTCTTCATAACTTAAGTTTTCATTGGATTAATATTTAAAATTGAGTGAAAACTTAAGTTTAAAAATAAAATAAAAATTGTGGAGTGCATTCAAAGCGCTCGGCTTGCAACGCCAATGGTGTGACCTATAAATTTACAGGTCACACCGCCTACCTTGTTACCTTTATTGGCTATGCATTGGTAAACATAAACACACTAGTGCATCTGTTTAATGATGTGTTATCACCATGTAATTTCCAGTTGGTACCCGAGCTTCCAAATTTTGGTGAAGGTTTATACCGCCATGAAGAAATGATGAATTAGAGGACCCGGCTATATATGGCGACATATGGATAAAATAGTGGAAATTCAAAGAGTAGGACTCAGCTAACCGTAGATACAGAAAGAGGCTCCAATCAATGGATGAGGATCATATTGTGTATGTAACTAGCATGCATATTAAACAATTAATCGATGGCCGGGGAAAGCCATCGCAGTTTCATCACAGGACGCGTGGCGCCACTAGAGGTACATCGGGGCGAAAATCAATCCACTCAAAACCTCTTCGCCTCGTCCCCGATATTTATGAAAGAAAAGAACTAAATATATTTCTATGAAATGGATGGAAAAATTAAGTTGGGGGATTAAACCATTTGCAGACGAATTCGATCATTGCATGCATATTAGTTTTCAAGTCTCAGTTTCCATGATTTCAAGCAATTTTGACCAGTCGTCTTCCAAGGTGAATTATGGGAAAACCAGAGCATATTTTGAGAAACTGAAAGAGGTTTATACTCAGCATGGGCCATAGAACAATAAACTCCCCCATATTTCTCATTGTTTTTACATACTAGGAGAATCAATGACATCTTTGAACCTTATATTTCCGGATTCAATATTTTTTTTGTTAGAGACATATTTTTCAATTGTAGATCCTGGAAAGATGGAGGAAACTTTCACAAAAATGAGAGAGGTTTTTATTAAATACAAACTGATGTACAAAAACCTCTCGCATATTTTACACAGGGGTCATGGACTGGGAGATTCGAAGAAATCTCTGAACCCTATTTTTCAGTTTCCGTATTTTCCTATTTGAGACATGTTTTTGCAACACGTGTTCTGGCCAATTAGAGATGAATTTGGATAAACCGAGAGAGGTTTTTCTTCATAATGAGATGAGGTACAAAAACCTATCCCCAATTTTACACAGGTGTCATGGAATAGAAGATTCAAAAAAATATTTGAACCCTATTTTTCAGTTTCCACATTTTCTTGTTTGAGACAAGTTTTTGCGGCACCTGTTCCGGCCAGTTGGAGATGAATTTGGAGAAATCGAGAGAGGTTTTTATTCATAATTATATTATATAAAAAATTCGTTCTTAGTTTTTACACAACTATCATGGTTTGAGATTTACAGGTGGCGTTTTGAAGCCTACTTTTTCATGTAAACAATTTCCAAACGAAACATTTCTTTATTTGTAACCGGTTTGGAAACAAAGAGACTCACTGTTTGTATAAATGTTAAGAGATATGTATGTATCAGGGTTGGAAGAAGTGTAAGGGCACTTTTTTTGTTGTATCAAACTTTATTTGCAAATTTTATGAATTTGAATTGAATACAAATGCAGAAGATTTTGAAGTCTCTATGAAAAGATTCTAATGGGTGGTGATATGAGCTTTGTTTCCTTTCATCGTATGTATTTCCTGTAGCCTGTCATTTCATTTAAATTTTATTCTGTTTAAATTGGAGTGTTTAAAGGCCTAGAATTTGTCCTGCGACACTCTTGGTCTAATAAATTTAAACTATGTGATTGTCTTCTTAACTTATTCAAAATTCATTTCAGCAATGCTCTAATGCAGTTATTTGTCTTCTTTATCTTCCTACACATCTTTTTATTTCAATAATAACTCATGTTCATCGCCTTATTTAGCATTTTTTCTTTGGAGAGTTCTATCATTCTATGAATTATCTTCATTCACTTTCATAATTTTGACTCCATAGCCCGTAGTGTTCCCCTCTTCTTCGCCAACAACTTTATTAAAAAATCACCAAAACAAACCAAATCTAGCCACCAATTTCCATAGATATATCAAGTGACACGAGAGAGCCCTCTCTGATTTGAACAGGCTAGTGCCTCAGCTCTAAAGCTGGTTGAAACAATTACCTCTATCATTTAACTATTCCGCCGAACAAAATTTACATAGTGCTAACACGATGCACCGAAGAAAAGTATATAACTGGTAGGAAGGTGCGTGATAGTACAGATAACGGACGACACCTCCAGAAGTTCTCACAACGTGGTGCCGTGGAAGGAGGTGCGATGCCTCCAGAAGTTCTCACACCCTCGGATTCGAACCCCCCAAAGGGGAAGAACCAATCCTTGGGTTGGATTCGCTTGTTGTAAGGGATGATGATGGTCTGACAAGGCCCTTCCAGTTTTTATCAAAGGGCCTTGATTCACCATCCTTACTGAGTTGAGGCAAGGGCACCAATACCCTAGAGGGTCCATAGCCTGCACTAGCAAGTACCGTTTTCTTCCACCAAGGACTAGAGAGAGTTGATTTCTAGTATGCACGAGTGTCATGGATGGTGGTGTCATTGAGGCACGGTTGTAGAGGAAGGTGTGGTGCTTCACGCTTCGCGTTTATGACCTCCAGCATGAAGGTCCACGTGGTGGTATTTCAATTGAAGGGGAGCGCTCTTCTATGGTGGAAGATGCTCCTACCATTTTTGAACATGATCGTAGATGACGTGTCATGGGAATGGTTCAAGGAACGATTCCAAGAGTGGTATATTTCTGAGGAATTCATTGAGTGTTAGCTCAACCAGTTCAACACCTTGAGACAAGTCACTCACACGGTGCCTGAGTGCGAGGCCTATTTTAGATTGTTTATGTATGCTCCGCATCTTTCCCTAGAAACTTAAGGTCAAGTAGTTCGATTTTGGCCTTGTTGTCAGAATTCAGCTTCTACTATGGGTACCAAGAATACTGGACCAAGGAAAGTGCATTGGATTGTGAGGTTCCACATTACCAACATTCCTGCCCACAGGAAAGGGTCGGTATTTCTGGATCAGTCAGACCCACTATCGTCGAAGTTTTTGGGTAAGTCCCATTGGATTCATGCAGCTGTGAATAACCGCCAAGCAAAGCATCAGTTGACTATTCTCGAGATGATAGGTATCATCGCTGACCAGACCCTTAGTATTTTGATAGATCCTGGTGCTACCGAGAGTTTCATTTAGGGGTGCAGTGCTAAAAAGGATTAAGGTAAAGGAAATCGAATAGGATGAGTTTATCTTTGTAGAGATGGCCTCAGGAGCTAAGAAAAGGGTTGGAGGAAAGGTTACGGGTGGTATCCTCAACCTGGGAGAGTTTGTCACCAAGGTCGACCTTTATTTCACGATATTAGGATCTTATGACATCATGATTGGTATGGACTGGTTGGAATCGCATGAGGCAATACTCAACTGTAAGATGAAATGGTTGAGCTTGATCAATGATGAGGGACAAAGTTGTGTGATTGTAGGCCGGAACCAGGGATTTTCCCTGAGGTTCATTTCTTCCTTTTAGCTTCGGAAGAGCATGCGCAAGGGATGTAAGCTTTATGCGATCCTTGCGTTAAACGATAAGGGAATATCGGAGGGTTTATAACACCTTCCAGTGGTGAGAGAGTTTGTGGATGTATTTCCAGAGGAGTTACCTATGATGCCATCGGAGAGGGAATTGGATTTTACCATAGACCTAAAACCATGGACTGAACCGATAGAAAGAATGCCTTATTGGATGTCGACCCCGAAGTTACAAGAGTTGAAAATGCAACTGAAGGAGTTGTTGGACCTGGGACTGATATGTCCAAGTGTGTCACCGTGGGGTGTGCCTATTTTTTTTATACGAAAGAAGGATGGGTCATGGAGGCTCTGCATTGATTACCATTAATTGACAAGGAAACAATCAAAAATCAGTATTTGTTGTTGAGGATTCATGATCTGTTCGATCAAATGAAGGGTGCGACGGTGTTCTCGAAGATCGACATGCGATCAGAATACCACAAGTTACGTATTAAGGAAGATGACGTCCCTAAGATCGCATTTAACAAAAGGTTTGGACATTACGAGTTTACTATTTTACAGTTTGGAATGACAAACACCTCAAGGGTATTTATGAGTTTGATGAACGAGGTGTTCCAGGCGTATTTGGACAAGTTTGTCCAAGTATTCATTGATGATATTTTGATCTACTCTCGGACGACGGAGGAGCATGACGAGTACTTGCGCTTGGTACTATAGTGTGTGCAAGAGCACAAACTGTATGAGAAGTTGTCCAAATGCTCATTTTATCAATCGCAGATTCACTACTTAGGGCATGTCATTTCCGACGAGGGCATCGCTGTGGATCCAACCAAGGTCGAGGCTATTATGGAATGTCCTGCACCAACGAATTTCCCAGAGGTGTGTAGCTTCATGGGTTTACCAGGTTACTATCGACGGTTCATCGAGGGATTTTCGAAGATAGCAAATCCGATCATGGAATTGTAGAAGAAAAACAAGAAGTTTGTTTGGACCGAGAAATTCGTGAAAGAACTTTGGAGGCTCAAGGAGTTGTTGACAACAACACCAATACTAAAGGTCCCTAACATGGACACAGAATTATTGGTATGCACTGACGCATCCAAGGAAGTCTTAGGCGGGGTCTTGATGCAAGACGGACGAGTGATCACTTACATTTCAAGGAAACTGAGAATGCATGAGGAGAACTATGTGATGCATGATTTGGAGTTGTTAGCCATCGTATATGCCTTGAAGGTTTGGAGACACTACCTTGTTGGATGAAAATTTGAACTAAGGACTAACCACTGTGAACTACAACACATATTTACACAAAGAGACCTGAACGCGCGACAACGACATTGGTCAGAATTTGTAACGACCCTCCTGGTTACGACAACAACTCTGATAACAGGTGATTTATTTATTTATTTTTGTTAAGGTATGTGCGCTCGTGTAAAATGAAAACAGACACACTGGACTCTACGACACAACCCAACGACTAACAAGACGCACCCATGATGATCACAATGAGAAGACATAAGGCACACAACAAGTAACTGCTAACATTTAACGACGTACAGGGTTATGCACAGTACGAACACCGAAAGGAGGAATCCATAGTGGTAGATTTACTATTTCTGCACAAGAAAGCAGGTTATTCAATCTTAGTTCTCTGCTCTAGGGAGAGAGAAGGTCAGATAGGCTCATGGCCGACTGCTCAGGTAGAAACTAGTAATCCCCTCAGATGTGTCGCAAGAGTGGAAACCTTGCCTTTAAAGGGCCCGAGACTCTTGATACGGCACTGGATTCCTTACACAAAAATAATCACACACACTGACATATATACTAAGGCTACATGGAGGGGTCTATATCCCGCCCGATGTAGTAGACCAAGCAACAAATTATTACAACCCCGCACAACAATAAACAAAAGCAACCACGTCTTCTACGGAAGGCGCAAGACAAGGAGTCAGACAACGACCACCAACATTTATGACAAGGAAGTCTATGACTCAACAGTGATCGGTTATTAGCCCACTTTTCCATTTAATTTTAGTAACCTCTGAGTGCATTAGCATAGGGAAAATCTAATTAGATTATTTCCCTGAGTTTAAGGGCCCTACCCTTGGTGTTGAAAATGAAAAGAATTAAATGTCCTTACAATGATTTAACCTCATCATTACATTTATACTACAACCTCATTGTAAACAATATCCTTACGTTCCTGTGTTATCATACATGCTACCATACTTATATTGATACTACAAGCTTGCAATTAAACTAATTATTAATGCAATTTAGACAGCATTGCCCCTTTATAACGTTCAATAAATAACAATTAATGAGAAATTGAATAATCAAATAATTCTACGATAAATTATGGTGCCAATTATCCACACCTATTACAATACTCACATATTATGCTAACAAGAGATTTGCGGTAAGGTACATGCCATTTCACATTATCGGAATAACTTAGTATCTTAGAATAGCCCCAAAATGAATTGATATGCTTCTAACCTTGACAGTACCGGTTAATTCACGTTCCTATGACATTACTCTAACATATTAAGGACAAACGATATCAATAATTGAAAAAGAGGAATATGAGGAAAAGTCATTTAGTATTATTTTATATCAACCCATTGTACACATATTGCATCACATTATAAGATATATATATATATATATATATATATATATAAATAGATTATTTTTTTTTTAAATGCTTTCAATATTTAATAAAGAATATATATAACATATTATCACATATTTTTATAATGTAAATACTTCAGATTGAATTTTAATTACTTAGTTGGTTTATATATTAAAAATATATATTAATATTACAATCTTGATTCATGTTACAGCTACTCTAGTGACATGTACTCTTTTGGAATTTCAAAAGACCTAAGGTTGAAACAGTGAGATCATGCGACCTGGAGGAGAATAATAAAAGTCAATACTATGTAAAAGAATGGCAGACCAGGGTTCATGTTGAGCAAGCCAATAACGTTTGATAATTACTAATTTAACATTAAACCATCTCAATGCGTTGACAGATATGATACTCTCCTGATGTACTAATGTATTAGGTTGCAAGTTGAAAAATACATCAAAAGACATTACCTTTAATAAACTACATCTATGATCCAATACATGACAATCTCCTTCCTTAAAGGTTTTACTTCAACAATTTCCTTCTTTAATGAATAAAAAGAATAATTCCTTTCTTTACTAAAAGGCAGGCCTGTTAACAAAGGGTTTTGGTGATTGAGTTACAGCTTCACAGGTGTCGAAAATAATAATGTAATATAGTTCTAGTTTTGAATGAATAAATGACATTGGTCCCACGGTAGTCGAATGATTACTATGTCCAGGAAATCCCTGCGCACTGGCTACACAATCATAATTAATGAAGGAAACGATTCAGAGAATTTCCAACAGTCAAATAGAGGACAGGAATTTATTAGATATCTATGAATCAATAGCTGCCAAGTATTAACAATAAATTCACCTTGAAAATCAACGGCCATGACTGTTGAGCTGTCTAGATCACCATGCTAGTCAGATAGCTGTCAGAAAGGGTAAGGAAGGGAATTAACGCAGACAAAGGTTTTATTTTCCCAGCACACAGCCGAACAAGACGCAGGACTAGAACTCAACGCAGATACATACATTAACCATCAATCGCTGAAGGGCATACATAGTTGAAGGATTATTTCTATCTCAGATCCAGAATATTGAATACCTGTTGAAGTTCAACGAAAGCCCAGGAAAGATAAATGGAGGTAAAGGTTAGAATTTCTTGTGGTCCATTTAAAAATAAGATGGGAAGGATGCCTTGTGGGAAATGCAACCCGATCTGTCTAGTGGGAGCTACAACCCCGATTGACAAGGTGGGTAGAGATGAATAAGAGATTGACTGGTCCACGCCTCATAGAAAAAAAATCAATTAGTTGGATCGATTCTGGGCTAAGATATTTAGGAGAACGGAACCTGTGAAAAACCCAGGAAATTCTCAGATCATCAACAACAAGGAGATGTATCCAGTAAGGTTACTGTATCGATCTGGGCATTTTGATGTCGATTTGCAATGCTGCCCTAACATGGTATATTCTGGGTGTCTTTAGATTTTGAGTCGTTTTGGTTTGTTGTAGTTGTACTCACTATAACAAAGGATGCAGGTTGTCTTTCTATCCTTTTAGGTTTAGGTTTATCTTGAATTTTTCAACATGGTTACAACCATGAAGGCGCAATAACACTGCTTGGCAGTGACGCTCAGAGAGAGAGAGAGGGTGATCTACTGGCTACAAGAAAGCCAAATCAGCGTGGAAAACCATAGATGTGGGGTGATCTAAGATTATGGTGACATCCTTCAAGGAGAAGAGGCAACAAGGTCATATTCGTTGGCCAAGTAGTGGAAAACACCAGTAGAGAAAATAACACACAAACAACAACCAGAGTGATGCCCTACTCTAAACCATAAAGTTGTGCTATCGCTACACTACCTTGTATATCATAAGATGGAAACTGTAAGAGTGGTAAGTTCTGTATATAAAAGTGAGATTCTTTAGGAGGAAGGTAAAGTTGAAGTCTCACGCTTAACTGAGTTTTATCAATAAAAAAAAAGGGTGAGATTACTAAATTGAGTTTTATTAAATAGAAATGATAGATGCAATTTTAATCGCAGAGTAAATATAAAACGGCCATCGAATCCATTTACGACCAATATTCTGATACCCACATAAGCCATAATGCATCCTATTCTACAAAATTACAAACAAACCATATCGTTGCCTTATCGCCCGCTTGATGATGTATGTGCACTCCGCGTTGCTCCTGCTCCATGCTGCTCCCGCTTGCCGACTGTAGAGACTACACCAGTACCTCCCAGCCAAATGCTAGGGGTACTCTGCTTCCTCCTCAACCCCCCAAGCCGCAAAGGGGCCACACACAGTCCAGATAGTATACCCAGCTTTCCAACTCGCCTCCACGGCTGAGCTACCACTCTAATCCCAGCTGAGAAGGTCCCAACTCCTCACAAGAAATCAGTCCAGTTTACAATTCAGTAGCATAACAATACCTAATAGCCCATCCCCTTTCCCCCCCAT
>SNQJ01S0183483.1:0-18992 GCA_010110895.2 Picea sitchensis | reverse complement strand
TCTTATATTTTGTAAATTTGAACTGGACCGTTTCAAAGTTTTTGTTCTAATGCGAGAGGGCCGTATATATAAATGATATTTTTCTTTCTTCTTATGTTGAAAGAATTGATATCACGTCACTAGATACTCCAATGTTTATGTTTCTTTTCTCATAATTAAGTGAAGTTAATTTATTTTGGTCTACCTTCTCACAGGGTGTTCTTGCGCTATGTGGAATGAATGATGAACAAGGCAAGCATGTTCTGCTTTTTTCTTGTAATGACAATAGTGTGCGCCTTTACGACTTGCCATCGTAAGTACACCTACTCTCAAGTTCATGCTATTAGTTATTCTGCATACATCAAAGTATTCTTTCAAGCTTTCATAGATCCAAATTCCTAGTCAACTGTATCATGTTATGCATGAATGTTCTCATTAACATTTACAGGTTTTGTCTCAGGTTTAGAGAACGAGGTAGAGTATTCTCAAGAAACAAGGTGCAGGCATTTCATATTGGACCTGGTGGATTATTTTTCACTGGTGGTGGAAAGGGTGAAGTTAAAGTATGGAAATGGGATACCCAGACAGTGTGAGAGGCTGAAACAAGCTTTAAAATTTTGGTTGTAATCAGCGGCGGCCTCCAGTTGAAATGCTATTACGGTCACCCCTTCATGTAAAATGTTTGGAGAATGTCGTTGCAGAGAGGAGTAGCCCGAGGAGGTGCGAGGAACCAAGAGTTGGGGGAATTGAGGAGGATAATAGAAGAGTTAGAGAACAGAAGAATTGGGGATGTTGAAGTAGACTCAGAATCATAGGATGAGATAAATAGGAATGGGATGATGATGAAGGAGACTTGACAGTGTGTCTCATATCATTTTTGAAGGATAGAGGTAGCGCAAGGGCATAAGTTTCTTGCTACGATGGTAGTTTGAAAGATGAGGCTCTCATTGATTGGATATGGGAGTTCTAAAGGTACTTTCAGCATGAGATTATGTGCACCACTAAAGAGTAAACACAATGAAAAAATTGCAAGATATATTCTCAAGCAAGACAAAATTATCGTATGTGTAGAGAGCCCATTAGGACAATTTAGAATTGAAAAAAATGTAAGGAACAAGTGACACAAATATTTGAAGTGAAGAAACCCTAACCATCCAAAAAACATGAGAGATATTTCCCTTCGGTCAAGTGAGGACAACCCTTAACCTAAGAAACCACATGTATTTCATTGTGTAAAATTAGGATTTTGAAAATTTCGGAGTCTGAAAATTGACTAAAAAACATTTGTAGCAAAAATGCCAAGATAATTGATTTCAAGATTAGTCACAAACCTTGGCTTGAAGGGACTATATCTCTAAAACTATAGCGACCAATAACATGAAATTTTAACCACCTGTAATATGACATGCATTGTCAGTCTCAACAAAATTTCATTGTTTGAAACCTTCAAGAAACAAATTTATAGCAAAAATCCCAATATGGCTCGTTTAAAATTGAATCCAAAATGAGTAAAAAACCCTACCATCCATGGGCCACATATCCTAATTTATAGCGACTAAAAACCTAGAGTTTTACCATAGGTACTTTGATATGTCTCCTAAGTAGCCTCCAAATTTGGTTGTTTGAAGTGTCTTAGAAACAAGTTATAGCGAAAATTAAAAAATGACTTGCTTGAAGCACCAAAACCCTATGATCGATGCTTTGAAACCAAATGCTATGAACCAAACTCCAAAAAATAAAAAAAAAACAATGAATAACAATCCACTTTGAGGATGGAACCTCCTTTTACAATATCTTAATTAAGAAGACAAGATATAATGAGATGAGATGATCTTAAGACTGGGTCTCCTTAGTATATATACATAGGAGACAAAGGGAAAAGTTATTATGAAAGGGCAGATCAAAGGGTTTTCTAGCCCTCACATTACACATATAACTCTAGGGTATAATAATTCAATATCTAGAGGCTTAATAGGAGTTTATACTTAACATGGGGCTTTGTGGGGTTTAACAAGGTTACTTGGAGGATATTGGCCTAAAGTCCTGAAAAGTAGAGGGGCCATTATCTTTTGGTGTGAAGTCTATGAACAAAGCATTCACAACATTCAAGATATTTCCTCACCTTCTTGATTCCCTAATTAAAAGAAGGAGATCCTTCTCCAAAAAATCATAAAACCCATGATAGAATTCCACCATCGAAGACCATGAGGACTGGACTTTTTTCCTTCTTGAAAGCCTCCGATACATATTCCAATTCTTCTCCAATAACCTCAGCCTCCATGATAGTATTCATTTCATCAATGAAAATCCTTGGAAACAGTCTTAACACCTGCATTATTTCACCTATATTATTTTCATCATTTTCCATAAACAAAGAGTGAAATTGTCACTTACTAGCCAAGGCTAAATCACTAAATGAGGTAGCACTATTCCCATCCAAACTCTCCATCTCACAAATAGTGTTGAAATTGTTTCTATGTGCAAAACAACTTGTGGGAAAAATTGTATTGTTGTCTCCTTTGGCTAGCCAAATGGCTCGGCTTTTGAGTCACCATTCAAATTACTCCAATTATAAGAGATGTTTCTTCTTGCTTTCATAGTCTCTCAACCTAACTACCTCCTCATCCAACAAAACCCCACTGGAATTCGTCTCAAACAGACCTTGCAAAGTGCTTTTAACTTCCTTTAAATCTTTTTGGTTGACTTTGGATCTCTCTCTAAACCAATCCGTTTACTTGACCTTTTGCCATGGAACAATTTTTTTGGGAGGTGGCCAAATATTAGCGACACCCCTCAATCTTCATAGCAGTTACCGGTGACCAAATTTCTAAAATCTTCCTCATTTAGCCAATTTTGATTAAATTTAAAAGGTATAGTTGATCTCTGATTCACCATTTCCATCTATAGAAAAATACGCAAATGATTTGAAATACCTTTGATACATACACATGATTTTTATCTACTAACAACTTCTAGTACCCTCTGTTAGAATATAATGGATGTGCTTGTTTTACCATTATTAATGTCACTATTTTTCCTTTGTGCATGGGCTGACCCGCCTCAGAGCACCTTAACCTTGGCCAGGAGGAGAATGCTCAGGAAGCAAACCCTAGGCTAGATAGCCAAACAAAGGGTGAAACAACACAAGGATGAGGTGCACCAGCATCGGATAGTTGAAGCCCTAACCAAGAGATGGAGTCTGACCAAGTCGCTGGCTGTAGCAACTGCAATGGAAACTCTCTTTAAGCTGGGCACAAAGTAGGTCACGGTGTGCACAAGTGTTGCCTCTGCAGTGCTGAGGCCCTTGCCAGAGTGAAGAGTGGCCTCCTGTATTTATAGTAGTGCGGCTAGCTACGGGTGACTTCTCATTCTAGGTACACAATATATTGTTGATTATATATTATTTCTTCACAGGTTGACTTCTTCTGGAGGCTAATAACCTAATACAAGTTATCTTCTTGAGTCAACATGTCTTCTAGGGTTATTAGCCAACTCATTAGGAGTTTCTTCTTTCTTCCCGAATATTCTATTCTAGTCAGGGTTACAAATGGAGCTAAATGCAACCTAGCTAACACAAGATCTTACTTCCTCTATCTAGGGGAGGTGGCTACAGGAGTAATGGTCTTGAGCACAAACATACATTCACCCGATAACATCAACATGGTTAGCCCTTAGCCTATCATGATTAGATCATGAACACCATCATCAACATAAGTGTCATCAACTACACCATCTCTTGAAACCATACTCTATGTGAGTAATAAGACAGGATGCTCACTCCATAGAGTGACACGGGAACCATTCTTCTAATCTAGAGAATAAATAATGTTCTGAACTATTTTTTGTCTAGGAAATATTTGTTCATTGATCATCCACCTAGTTGATAATCATTTTCCAACACTTGATAGTCTTCAAGACAATGAACAATATCATTCAATAGAACCTGGCTATTGTCTATCCATGAAGTAGTACACAACTACAATCCGATGATACACCTAGGTACACCAAATTAACACACGGTGCCAGTCAAACAATGGAACACATCCACCATAGTAGTATATTGTCTAGAGACATACAATCTTCATAACAATCATCTGATATGAAGGTTGTATGACAGTAGATGAGGACTGTTGTTGTGAATATGTTTCACTATTTTTTGAGGCAGATATTCTTTCACTCATATCTGTGAGTTCTGAAAGAGTATCTGCCTTTAGGTTAGAACATCAATGATGAGCTATACGGACTATTCTTCTCAAACAGGAGAATAATTGTCTTGATTTAGTTTAGTGAGTGCGGACCGTTCCCTATCCTAGGCCATTCCTCAGGCACTAAACAAAGTGTAATACGGAATAATAGATGCGCCTAAGGAATTCTGTCCCTTATTGCTAAACTGGACCATTCCCTTGGTCATTCTTCCGGCTACTAAACAAAGGGTCTGACATGGAGAATAAGATTTTCCCCTAAGGAATATTTGTCAAATGCATTTCCCATATTCAACCACAGAGATGATTGTCACACTTTCAACCTCCAAGACACACCATTTCCTCGTATTTAACCATGTGAAGTCATTGTGGGTGGGGTGAACTGGGATCATGTGGGTAACCCTCAAGGAGGCGCCTAGACCACTTCCCATGTTAACCTGTGGGAGTCGTTGTCTATGGTACATCAACAATCAGTCCGCCTCCCATATTAACTACAATGGAAAGTCATTGTCCGTCAGAAATCTCAAATCACTTTCTGAATTGGAAAGGAAGCTGCTCATCTTGGACTATTTTTGAAGTGAAAAATGACTATCCATCAATAAAAAATACATCAATGCTCCCTCCCAAACCAGGAGTCATCTCTTCCTTTTTCAATGGGGAAGTCGTCTCCACAAGCTCAAGCTTGAGTACACAAACTCTTCCTTGGGTGAAAGATTTAACAAAATATCTGCTCATCGTGGAGATATGTATTGAACCACTTTCTCGCTACGGACTTATCACGGATAATGTAATGCTTGGTTTCAAATGTATTTTGGTCTGGAACATTGGTTTTGTCTTAAGGCTTCATGTAGCTGATCAATAAGATATATCATTGTTGGAAAAATGTAACATATCCATGTGGCACTTATTTTGTCATCATGAGATCTGATCTTGAGTAATCATCTTGATACAATATCTTTGTTATAGAAAATCTTCCCACGCTTCTGCTGTGCACTGAAAGTTCTCCACCAAGTTATCTTCTTCTATATCCATACAAGGGTCTCTTTCTTGTATGCTTCAAATTCTCGAGGTTGTTTTTCATACACTCTTTCTTCAATTTCACGGAGAACAATCTTTTATTCATCTGATTTAGAACTCCAGCCCATGGATATTGGATGATATAAAGACTCATGTTGAGGTATGCCTGATTTATTGGAACAAGTAATCATCATAGTCTTCTCCCTCCATCTGGGAGAACCTCTAGTTCTGGATCTTACAATGCATTCATTCATCCTGACTTCCCAGTTCCTACCTTGATTGGTTTAGTAGGTTCATCTCCGGGTTAAGTGATCTGTGAATCTTAATCGGTGATTGGTTGTTCTAGCTCTCTTTCTTTCTTGGAATCTTCATGTTATTCATCATGTTTCTCTTAAGCAGGTTCATGGGTTTCTTATAGATTCCATGCCTCAAGATTCCACTTCTTCCTTTTATTATAGAATCGTGGATGTGGATGGACAATAGGGATGCTAAGGCTTCTCTTGAAGACTTCTTACGAGATTAGTACATGTATTGTCTTTCATGGGCTGCCATGGATGTATACTTCATCATCTTCAATGGATCATAGTTATCTTCCTCCTAATCACACTTCATGTGGAGTGCATATAATCGTCTCCCTCCATCTAACATAGTTCATGCTTCTATCTGCATACTTATTGTCTTTTTCAATATATAATCGACTCCCTCCGTCTAATAGATTCCACGCTTCCATCTGCATCGTTTTTCCCTTCTGCAAAGTGTTATATGTCTTTCTCCAATTTCCTCTTGATTCATGACTTTAACTGCATTAACACTTCTTCTAAGTCTCTTCAGGTTTGATTTTGATTTTGTCTTATCTTGTAATATCTTCTACATGGTTGTTTGATGTATTTCATCCCTTCATGTGTATTATCTAGCTTGTATAATGATAACAATCCTTATCTTGTTGTTCTTCCATACATATAGTTCTTCTTGGAACCTGTATCTACTAAGAGATAGATATACAAGATATACAAACAAGATATGTAAAATAACTAAGAAGAGTATTTTACCTTTTAGAGGAAGAAGTCTCTTTCATCTGCTTAGTCTTCTTCATAGGTTCCTTTTCTTTTGGAAACTAATTCTTCGTATTTCTCCTTCCTTTTCTTTAGCTTGGGACAATGATAGTTCTTGCTTAGTGACCTGTAACACCACAGTTTCCCAGTTTGTAAAAATGGTGGATTGACCAAACTGTGGAAACTCAGAAATGTGAATATATATTATGTGAATAATATTATGAATTTATATTAGAGGACTACTGAGAGGGATGTTCTGAAAAAGAGACCATGATGGGGATGGAAGGCACCTGGAAAGGTTGCATTAACTACAGAAATTAATACCATATTTGGACTTCAGTGGAGAACCAAAAGTGAAATACCGTTGGCCCGAAATAAATTACTCGTAGTTTGGTAGGTAGATGGCTCCTCGAGAATTAATGAGGGATGGGAGGTGAACATCCCATCCATAGAGCCATCATGGTACGGCTCGACCGAGGGAAGCGTGCCATGCAGACCTAGCAAGAGGGATAGAAACAGGGGTAGAAGTGATTGGGGACAGACGCGAGAGACTTACAGGCTATGTAGAGTGAGTGATGGTAGAGAGGAAGGAGAGTAACCAAACCACAGTCCTTTGGTAAATAGAGACTTAGTCTCGCAACATTGTGGTCTCATCTCGGGGGTGGCCTAGTGGGTAAAATCCATTTGAGGGTGTGCCTATGTTTGGGTGGAAAGGGCACCCTTCTCAGCAGTTGCATAACCTCTGTTGTTACTTTATGATAAGTGTTTTCCTTTAGCATCTTGAAATATATATATACGTTTATTATGCTCATGGTACATTGAAATTAAGATGATTTCATTATAAGAATGTCTGTATGGTGTTTTGGTCAGTATTGGTAGTTGTATATTTATATGGAAAGAATATGTATGGATTATGTCCTCATAAATCATTATTTATATGCGTAATGATCTAATTCAGACTTCCGTCTGGATTCGAGAGAGAGTGATACCCTTATGCATATAGAGATAGTACGCTGGGTAGAAACCTCCCCATAGAGATACCCTCATTGAAAATCCCATCAAAGGCAGGGAAGACAATGAAGGTGCATGGCCTTAGTAACCCTGCACGAAGAGGAACGATCCTCTGAAAACCGAGATGGAAGCATGGGATGAAGTGTCAGATCGATGGGCGAGGATCATGCGGAGATGCAGTGGTATACGACGTCGGTCGAGGAAAGAAGATGGAGTGTTAAAGCGCCTGTACCGAATAGAGTGTTGTCCGAAGGGCCGAGATCCATGAAATCTGTGGTCACACATGACTTTTAGATTGGTAGGAGAAAGTAGGGTGTTAAAGTCCTTACCACTTGGCCTCTCACGTGTCTTTGTGGGTAGTGAAAGAGATTGGGACCATAGATCCCAAGGTCCATGAGAACATATTGACCGTTGATTTTTCCACGTCTGGGGAGTCATGGGAGAATGCACAAGTTGGGAACCTATACGAACCATCCAGGATCTCGGCTAAAAACGGCCGACCCGTTGGATGCATCGGGGAGATACCAGGGTTAAACCCCGATGAACAAGAGGCTGAGAAAACCACGAAATGAATCACAGACCATCCAATTTAAGGAGCCATGTGGCCATTGAGATTACCCATTTTGTCGAGGAATCGTGAACTTCGGGAGTCCCAATGGCGAGAGATGGAGACTTTCCATTGGAAACCCGAATAGTCACGGGCCAGAGTCAGAATAGCAGACCCACGTGTCAGAATTACCCATTTCCCGGGAAAGAGTCGAGAACTTGGGAGTTCTGGTGATGGGAGATCGAGAATTTCCATTGTGGAAACCCAGGAATAGATCTAGACCGTCCAATTTAAAGAGGCTACATGTCGTGAGATTACCCATATCAGGAAAATGCGGGGGAATCTACAAACTTAGGAGTCAGTTAATGAGAATTTGGGACTTTCCATAGGTGGAAACCGGAATGGAGACTTGGACCACATCCAGATTTAAAGGAATTACGTGTCATTGAGATTTCCCATTTAAATCGAGAATCGCGAACTTCAGGGAGTCGATAGCCGAAGATCAGAATTTCCATGGTGAAACAGGGGCAGTCTGAACCGTCCACAGCCCAGGAGGCTACGATGTCGAGATTAACAGCATTGGAAGCGGGATGAGAATTTGAGTCCCATGAGTGAGAGTTGACTCTGCGTGATGATAAATCCGATGAGCGGACGAGATTCTTTCAGAGGAACTCAGGGTCTATACGACTGTCATATGTGAGGAAGAAAGAAAAGCGTCAGAATTTAGTAGGTAGTATTGCCTTAGGGTAGTAATGGCGGAATGCCAGACAGCCAGGGTCACAGCCCTGATGGTTTCATTGATGGAGGATGGTGCCAGCAATTCGAATTTAATTATCGCATTTTCCATCCATTCCATTCCATCCTCCATCCATCCATCCTCCATCCATCCATCCTTCCATCCATTCCATCCATTTCCATTCCTAATCCATCCATTTCCATTCCATTTCCATCCATCCCTCCATCCATTCCATGTCCATCCATGTCCATCCATCCATCATCCATCCATCCATCCATCCGTTCATCATCCATCCTCCATCCATTCCATCCATCCATCCGGTCCATTTCCATTCCATCAGTCCATCCATCCATCCATCCATCCGTCCATCCATCCATCCATTCCATCCATTTCCATCCTTCCATTGAACTCCATCCATCTCCTTCCATCCATCCATTCTCCATCCATCCATCCCAGGCTCATCCATCCATCCTCCATCCGGCTCCATCCATCCATCCTCCAACACCATCCATCCATCCTCCAAGATCCATCAAATCCATCCATTAAAGATGTTCGGGCTCCGTCCATCCTCCTTCCATCCTTCCGTCAACCATCCATCCATCCGGCTCCGTCCATCTCCTGTCCATCCATTCCATCCATTCCTCATCCATTCCTTCGGTCCTTCCATCCATTCCATCTTCCATCCATTCCATCCTCCTTTCCTGTCCATTTCCGTCCTTCTCCCTCCCCTCTCCATTCCGTCCATCCTCTTTCCTCTTTCCTCAGGCTCAATCCTCCATTTCCTCCTTCCTCCACTCCTCCATCCATTCCATCCATCCATCCATTCCTCCATCCTTCCGTCCCTCCTCCTCCTTCCGTCCATCCATTCAGTCCATCGTCCATGTCCATTCCATTCCGCTCCATCCATCCATTCAGTCCGTCCTTTCCATCCTCCCATCCATCCATTCCTTTCCTCCATCCGGCTTTCCTTCCTTCTTTGTCCATCCATCCTACCTACCTTCTTCCTCCTGTCCATCCATCCGTCCATTCCGTCCATTCCTTTCTCATTTCCTCCTTATCCACTCCGTCCTCCTTTCCATTTCCTTCATTCCTTCCTCCAGCTCTTTCCTCCTGTCTCATCCTCCATCCCTCCTTCTCCATTCCCCTCCTTATCCATCCACTCCACTCGTCAGAGTTATCCACTGGCACCAAAGAAGGGTAGTAGAGGTCATACCAGGCGCAATTAATTTTGGGTGAATTCCCCATGACCAACCCTTAATATGTATTACCCACAGGATCATATATGATGTTGATTGGTATGGTGGGCCATGAAACCGGTAATTTGTTACCATAAAACCTGGGAATGTGTGAGCAAAGAAGGAAAAGGATAACCCTCCAAAGGATCCAAAAACCGGTCTCGGTGGGGCAAGAATATCAATACCAAATGAGAAAGTATTGCGAAAGGGATGTCCTCTATATGTAATACAGGTGTCAGAAACCATAGGAGGTGAAAAACCCAGCCTTGAAGGCCATCCTACCTTGGGAGAATACAAAGATGTGTTTTTGTAAGAGGTACCGGGTCTACCTCGAGAAGAGACATTGACTTCTCGATAGGCTCGCCTTTCCGGGGAAGCTGATTACGGTGTCTAGGACACCCCTAGGATAAAACACACACCTAAGTTAGTGGAATTCAAATTGCAATTGAAAGAAGTTAGGGTTATATTCGACCTAAGCGTGTCCCCATGGGGAGCACCAGTCTATTTGTGAAAAAGAAGGATAACACACTTAGATTGTGCATAGAATATATGCAACTCAATAAAAGTAAGCCCTGCACAAGAACAAGTATCCCTTACTGGGGATCGATTATCTATTTGATTAGTTGGGAGGCACGTCTATTTTATCAAAGATTGACTTGAGGTGGGATACCATCAAGTCACATCAGGGTAGAAGACGTCATAAAATTGCTTTCGGACCCGCGGTTATGGTCCTATGAGTTTGTGGTAGTGCCATTTTGGGTTAACCAATGCCCCATACTTTCATGTATAATGAGGAAGACAATGTGCTCGATAAATTTTTAAATAAATTTGTACTAGTTTTTTATTGATGACATATTAGTCTACTCTAATAATAGAGAAGAAAATGAAGAGCATCTCAGACTTGTACTACAAGTGCAAAGAGGCATCAACTCTAGCCACTGGGTTCAACAAGTGTGACTTTTTCAGGAAGCAAATACATTACTTGGGACGTATTGCATTGAGGAAGGGGCAGCAGGTAGATCGACAAGATCGGGGTCCTATCATGGAATGGCCTACCCCAAGGATGTCTTAGACATCAGATCCCTTTATGGGATTAGTGGGATACTATAGGAGATTTATAAAGAAAGTTCCAAGATTGGTTTTGCAATCACTGCCCTCAGGAAGAAGGGGACAAAATTCTTATGGACACAAAAATGTGAAGAAGATTCCAAACCCTGAAACATCTCATTACTTTTTGAGTGTTGAAAATGGTTGACCAGGAAACTACTTCCTTGTATTGCACACTTATACACGTAAGAGGACTCGAGAGGAGATCCTTATCTGAAGAGAAGAAAGTGTGATCGATATGAATCCCAAAATTGAGCTTGAACATGAAGTCAAATATATGACTCATGATCTAGAACTACCTATACATAGTGCATGCCTTGAAAATGGAGGCATTACCTCTTCAGGAAAGAATTTGTACTTATGGCCGGATCATTGTGGATTACAATATTTGTTTGACCAATAATAAAGCTCAATGCGAGAAAAGCTAGATGGATGGCCCTCCTTAGCAAAATTGATTTTGAAATCAAACACATCAAAGGGAAAGAAAATAGAATTGGTGATGCCCATAGAAGCATGAAAACAATTCACTGGCGTGGGGTGAGTACTGTGAGACAGATGTCCAAAGGCAATTAAAAAATGCAGAGGGCGGACCCCGCCGTTGAGCGTGACCCTATACCTGCAAGCAGAACCCTCTAAGAGTAGAAATAGAGGCTACGGATGGCCCAGAGGTGCTCATACAGAGAGATAAACTATATTTTTCCAAATTGTAGCTGACTTGAAAAGATTCATTGGATGAACTACGTAAAAGACCCTTCTGGTCACAGGGATATCTGAGGAAAATGATCAACGCCACCCGGAAACAATTTTAATGGCCTGGATTAAAGAAATACACAGCCAAATATTTTTGATGTAGAGTGCCAATAGGTTAAAGGAGAACATCGACACCCAACAAGACTATTACACCTTTTACCCATCCCAGGAATGGGAAATGGAAACCATCTCCATGGATTTTATCAACTGGATTACCAGCACAACCAAGAGGAATGACACCATTATGGTAGTGGTGGATGTTGAGAACAAGTCTGCTCATTTCATCCCCATCAATTCAACCTACAAGGCGATAGATATCCACTTGGGTATTCATGAAAGAATTATTGATTGCGGTATGCGAAAGAGATAGTGTCAGCAGAGAGAGACACAAAATTTGCTTCAATTTTTTGGAAATCAGCGATGGTGGTTTAGAGACAAAATTGTTATTTAGCACAAATTATCACCCCCAAACCCATTGAGACCCAGACAGAAGAGTAAAATCAAATATTAGAGGGATATGTTAAGGATGCATGTAGTACATCAACCGAGAAATGGGAAGACTACACGCCATTGGTAGAATTAAGTCTAACAAGTGGCTACCAAGCATCCTTAAAATATAAGGTCCCTTTGGGGGTCCTCTATAGTGGTGTAATACTCTAGTTAGGTGGAGTAATCCTGTAAATAGAGTTTCTTTTGGACTGACATGTTGAAAGAAATGGAAACAACAGGTGACTTAGATAAAACAAAATCTGAAGGTGTGGAACCCGGCCGGAAAGAGGATTATCTTGACCAAAGAGAACTCAAAGAGAGGGAGTTCCAAATGGGAGACCATGTATATCTCGAATTAAGCCCAAAAGGAGTCCCCTAAAAAATGGGAGCTTATTGCCAAGTTAGCACCTGGTGTGTGGACCACTGAGGTTCTTAGATGGAGTGGGACTTGTAGCTTATAGGCTAGCACTTCGTCCCACAGGAAAAGCACATAATTTTTTCCATGTTTCATTATTGAATAAATATGTACAGTCACTAATCCCATATAATTAGTAGTCTTGTGATCAGGTAGGTGGAGGAGGGTATACTAGAACCCCAATGCATATTGAATTTGAAGGAAACCCACTTCGGAACCAAACCATTGCACAAGTAAAGGTGAAGTGGAGACATTTTGTCCCAGACGAGGCTACATCGGAAATGGAGGGTGTCATGAGGCAGGGCATATCCAGGATTTTGTTTACTTACGTACATACAATTCATGTCAAAAGACAGAACATCGAGGAAGATGTTCCTTTAAAGGGGAAGGAATTGTAACACCATGTTCCCCTAGTTTGTAAATATAACTGGACTAGCCAGAACTATGGAAAACTTCGAGGAAATGTAGATATATATTATGTGAATAATGGCTGAATTTGAATACGGAGGCTGAGAGGGATGTGAAAAAAAGATACCGATGGTGGTGGAAAGCACTGGAAAGGTAGGCGTTAACTTCATAGAAATTATCTGATGTTGGACTTCTTCCAGAGAACAAAAAGCGACTCAGCCCCGAATTAAATGTCTACATGATGGTAGGTAGATGAAGCTCCTTAGGAGTGTAGAGGGATAGAGGTGGGCTTACATATCCAAATGGGAGCCATGCGTGGTGACCAGCGTAAAAATGCTTTTACACACAACCAGAGGATAAAGGCGTGCAGAATTAGAAGCTGATTAGAGGAACCGAGGGAGGAAGAAGAACTACAGCGAATGCAGTGAGTGATAGCAGAGAGAGGAAGGAGAGTAACCTTCACTTCTGGTCACTTTCGTAAGCGAGAGACACAATCTCCATGACATTGGTCTCAACTTTCGAAGTGGCTAGTGTGGAAAATCCGTTGGGAGTCGTTGAGCCTCTGATTGGGTGGAAACGAGCACCACTCGGCCGGTTGCATAACCCCTAGTGTTATTTCTGCTAAGTGTTTTTCCTTTGACATCTTGAAATATATAATGATACGATAGTGTTTCATAAAATTTGTGAAATTATGAATGATTTCCCATTATAAGAATAATACGTATGGTGTTTTGGTCAGTATTGGTAGTTGTATATTTATATGGAAAAGACTACGTATGGTTTATATCCTCATGAATTCATTATTTGTATGCGTACTGATCCAATTCAGACTTCACGTCTAGCTCTCGGGAGAACGATACCCTTAACTGCCTCAGGATAGTACCACGAGTAGAAACCTCACATGAGATACCCTCCTTAAGCCCATCAAGAGCCAGGAAAGAGAATGTGAAGGCACAAAGCCTTAGTAACCCCGCATGAGGAACGATCCTCTTGAAAAACTGAGATAGTAGCATAAGGATGAAGTATCAAATCGATGGAGCCGAGATCCGTTGGGAGAATCTGTAGTCCCTCACCCATTTGTCAGTCGGAAGAATATGGAGTGTTAAAGCGCCTTAACCGAAGAGGTGTTGATCGTGAGAGCGGATCCCGTCACGGAAATCTATGGTCACACCTTGAGCCCGTTGGGTGAGTAGGAGAAAGTAGGGTGTTAAGCGACTTACCAATTGGCCTCTCTGTATCTTCATGGGTAGCAAAGAGATTGGGATAGTAGATCCCCAAGGTCCATGAGAGAAAATAGCTGGACCGTTGATTTTTCCATGTCCGAGGGAAATTCATTGGGAGAGATACACAAGTTAGGAACTGTCTGAACCGTTAGATCTTGGCTGGAAAACTCAACAACGATTGGATCTGATAGGAGATGCACGAGGGTTAAACTCGATTGAACAAGGGGCAAAATACATGAATAGATCTGGATTATTGATTTAAAGGGGGACCTGCGATGTCATTGAGATTACCCGTTTGGAAATCGAGGTTCTCGGAATCGGGAGTCCTGATGGCGAGAGATCAGGACTTTCGTGTGGAAACCCCAAAATATATACGGACCGTCCAGAATACTTGAGGCCATGTGTCCAAAGAGATTACCCTTTACCGGAAATCGGAATTAGAGGCCTAAGTGAGTTATGGTGATGGGGAGATCGGAATTTCCATTCATGGAAACCCCGGAACAGATCTGGACCATCCAATTTAATGAGGCTACGTGTCAATAGATTACCCATTTCAAGAAATCAAGAATCGTGAACTTCGGGGGAGTCTGTTGGCCGAGATCGGGGACTTTCCATGGTGGAAACCACAGGGCGGAATTTAGACCGTCCAGATTCAAAGGCCACGATGTGCGTGAGATTTCCCCATTCAGGAAATGCGAGGAATCCGACCTCGGGAGTCTGATGGCGGAGATCGGGACTTTCCATGGTGGAAACCCCAAAGTAGTTGTTGGTCGTCTGATTTGAGATGGCCACGTGTTGTGAGGCTACCTATTTCGAGGATCAGGGATTTGGTAGTTCTGATGACAAGAACTTGGACTTTCGTGATGATAAATCCTGATGAATGGACAAGATTCTTTCGAAGGATCGAGGGTCTATAGCGACCGTTAGATGTGGGAACAAGAAGTTAACTTAAAAGGTGCTGAATCGCCTTAGGGTAAGTGGCGGCGGATATGAATGGAAAAGTCACCACCGGATCTATGGGTTTCATTTCAGACCCTTGCTATTTTGCCTTTAGCGGTGGGGGGGGGGTTCAGAATCAAATGAGCAAATCAAGAATGGTCAGGATCAATTCGCCCTGATCCGCTGACATTGGTGAATTCGAACTACCGCCACATTACGCGCTGGTGGGGGTTCGGATATGTGGCGTGTGAAGTGCGGTTGTCCACAATCATCGCACTTACCTTATGCGTGTTTCCCCTCTCGCCACACGGCATGCCTTTTTATTGGTAGGTTCCCGATAGCCGTTTACCAACCACAGCGGGACTTTCGTCCCTATTGGCCATACTAGCTGTAGGGATTCGGCGTTTGCGAGTCGAATGATTCAACATCACTTTAGCGCCAAGGCGTGAAATACAAAGAGACACCACGAATTATTTAAAAGCTGTGATCCTTGACACCGTTGTAGGAATAGAGAGAGAGTTAAGGCATGCTAGGCCTCCATAGGTAGTCCGGGGGCTGGTTCCTCTGAGGGAAATCAACAAAATTTTTATTATGGTAGTGGAATAATGACGTGACCATACTTTCGGCAGTTGAAGCATTATATTTCTGAAATATATTTCTCTTGATTTGTCTTCCTCCTTGAACCAAACTTCCTTTTGTTCACGAAATTCTTGAATCTTGTTGAAGGGCGTCCATTAGCCATGCTTCTTTTAGGGTTCTCTTATTGCGATCCACGGATTCTTCTTAGGCACATCAAATCAAAGTTCTTGAAATGTGGGGACCACTCTTCCTTGTTTTTCATTCTTGCGGAAAATGCATCCACGTCTTGGGAAGAAGACCATTGAGTACTATGCCTGTGGCAATTCCTTCTACAGAAATGATCTCTTCAATGGCTTGTAGTTGATCTTGGCTGGAGAGATCCTCACAAAGTATGATGTTATGATATCATCATCATTCATCTTCGTAATCCGCGAAGCTCATTCTTTAGACTCATTATTTGTCCAATGTTTCTAGCTTTAAGAAGAGGTTTGTTAGGGCATCATACATCTTCTTGATTTTTTTTTTTTTTTTTTTTTTTTTTTAAAGTGTTTTTTTTTTATAGAGTCCACTATGATGCTCGTAGCATTGATGTCACCGTCTTTGAACTTCTCCATAGCGCAATGTTTTGCGGTTCCTTATCTTTTAAATGAAAATCCTTGTCTTCGACGCGCTGGATTTAGAAGCTCCATCTAACTTGTTTTCGACTTCATAGAGTAAGACGCCCAAGCTTCTTTGACTTAGTCCAACCTAGATTTTACCAAAAACTCAAACTCCGAGCATCTTGGCTAGAATTTTGGGAGATCACGCTAGGCTAGGGTGCAGTCTATCAAAAGTGGGTCAATCCATTCCCACTTAGATTTCGGAGGATTGGGGTTTATGGCGCACCTACTAGTAGCCCTAAGCGGTAGTGCTATGGTGGTACTCCTGCTAGTAAACCCTAGCGGCATTTCTTCAACTAGCTTAATATCCTTACGATATGTTCCTTCCAGCGATTAGACTAAATGAAGGAGGTGTGGGCCATAACCTATTAAGATATAATGGATGTGCTTGTTTACCATTGGCAATGTGCTGTGTCACTAATAACCATAGGCGAAACCCGCCTTAAACACCTTAACCTTGGCGGAGTGTTCCTAGAAGCAAACCCTAGGCCTAGATAGCCAAACAAAGGATAATTCTCCTTTCCCCAAGGATGGTGCACCAAAAGTCGGATAGTCCAAACCGTAGCAAAGAGATAGTCAAATAAGCGATGATCTGCTAGCTGCAATGTTAGCTCTCCTCCAAACCTACACATAAATTTTGGCAGTGTAGTGCGCACAAGTGTTGCACTGCAATTATGAAGAACTTGCCGAGGAATAAAGATTGGCCTCCTGACAAAATGATCATGATGGAACATACTTATAGGGTTTTTCCACTCCAGGACCTTTGTGGTTTTCTACTTCCCTCCCAACTAAGCCAAGTTTTGAGACTACCTCATCTAGACCCCCCTTAAACCCGCCACCCTCGTCTTCTAGTTTGATTTTTCTCGGTCACGACTTGGAGGAGAACAAAGGTAAATCTTATGATGCCAAGAAAAGTTATGAAAACTCCCCCACAATTGAAGAACAACCCCCCTTTGACTTTGAAGCGTCATCCTAGTCACCAAAAAAAACTGTGTTTTGTCCTAGCTCCCTTAATATTCTAAAATAGGTAGAATGAATTTTAGCTTAGGCTTGTTTCACGTAAATCACAACAGGATCAATAATTACAAAGCAACAAACTCATAACTAAATGATAACGTTCAATATCTTGGTTATCAATTTTTAAGACATGAATTTATTTGTGCTGCAGTGCAAAATACAAAGTGTCCATTCACTTTAGAAGTTGAAATGCATTCCCTGATTATCAAACCATTTTTTATTTCATTTTGTGACTTAAGAGGGATCAAAATTTGGCAATGTTGACTAAACACCTTAAATCAGATTCTTGTAAGATTCCAATAAGGTTATAGGGACCCACATTGATAGCACACACACTTGAAAATATTTTTTATTTTTTTACTTGCTTACTTGCTTTGATTTTGATTTTATACAAAGTTACTATTTTCGTTGATTGTAAAATTCTTTGTCGGAGGGTTTTATTTTTTATTTGCAACACTTTTGGGGATGAAATTTACCTCTCGAAATCCCCACAATATGTTGTAATTAAAAAATCCAACAATTTTTCTATTTCTTGCAAATTTGCACTTACGAGAATGAATTCAAAAAATAAATCACTCCACTCTCTTACACCCAGAATTTGTTTATATTACACACATGCATACTTGTATACATATTTGCATTTGTTTTGTTTTAGCCCATATAAATGAAGTAACGGTGAATGTGTTTGTATTTGAAAATATGGAATTATTTTGTTTTGTTTTAATATATAAATAGTAACATTGAATGTTTGTGATGAAAATATGGAATATGATTTACTTTGGAAGTTGATGTGTTACCTTCATCATCAAACCACTTTTATTTCATTTCAAAGACAATCATTTCAATCCGAGACTTAAAAATCAGTGTCAATTCCACTTTCACTTCAGTTTCATTTTTGTTGGTCCCTTGTACCAACTTCAAATTTGCAATTATTGATTCAAAAATCTAGATTATTTTTCACTTTTCATTATAGAATATACTTTAGCTTCCACAATATGTGTTATTACTTTGACTAGTTTTAACTTTTAATATTTAATTTTAGTAAGTAGAAACTAAATGTCACAAGAATTCTCATATAGGAAAGTTCTTCACAAACAAATCTAGCAGACCCTTAGTGTAACACCCTTGTTTCCCCCAATTTGTAATTAATCATAGAATAGGACTTACCATGCGAATGCATGAGGAAAATGTAAATGTATTATTGTTTGAGTTGCCAATAATTGACTATGGGGGTGAAGCCTTGAAAGTACTAGCCATGATATCACTAGAGGAAGAATGTGAAAACTATAAGAGAGGGTTCATATATCAAATAACCCCAAACCTGCCTTGATAAGGATGACATACCTCCTTTGAATCCCAAGGAAAGAAAATCAGTCAACGAAGAAAGGATCGGTGGCTGAATCACCAACCACCCCCATGAATGGAAACATGGGTTGTCAGTTCGAAGTATCACAGGGACCTACAGACCTAAGCTTCCTTCTGACATAAGGAACATGATAGGTTGGCAAAAACCTCCCAAGGTAAGAGGGACACACACACGAGAGAGGAGACACCAGACACCCAACACCAGACGAGGAGGGTGGAAGGTCACAAGGGAGAAGCGCGAAGCTCTCCAACGAATCACGAA
>SNQJ01S0183482.1:0-18992 GCA_010110895.2 Picea sitchensis | reverse complement strand
AAGACTTTCGATTGTGAAGCATTTGTCCATATTGATAAAGAAAATAGAACAAATCTTGAGGCAAAATCTAGGAAGTGTACCTTTATTGGATACAGTGTTAATTATTTTGGTTATTTCTTATGGGATTATGAAAATAAAGAAATTATTAGGAGTAGATGTGGCATATTCAATGAGAAGTTCATGTACAAAGAAAAGTTGCAGGGAAAGAAATAGGGAAAGGAAAAACGATAATACATAGTGTTTGATGAGATCACTGAAAAAGAAATTCCAAAGGTACTAGATAATTAAAATGTAAAACAACAGGAGCAAAAGGTACCTCAAACTCTTGCAAGTGTTGTTAGAATATCTACCAGGTTAAGTAGAACCCCTGAACAATACTCTCCTTCATTATATTATTTATTGTTGATTGATTCTGGTGAACCATAATGTTATGAATAGGCAATGCAGGTATACACTAAAAATAAGTGGGAGAAAGGAATGAAAGAGAAAATGGATTCCTTGGTAAATAACCAAACTTGGGACTTAGTTCAATAGCCTATAGAAAAAAGAGAATTTCAAAATAAATGAGTTTATAGGTTGAAGGAAGAAGATGGAGGAAAAAAATGGTACACGGCTAGAATTGTTGTAAAGGGGTTTGCACAAAAGAAAGGTATAGATTTTGATGAAATATTTTCACCTGTTGTTAAGATGACTTCAATTAAGATTATTTTAAGTCTTGTGGTAGTAGAATATTTGCATCTTGAACAATTATATGTAAAAACAACTTTTTTCCATGGGGATTTGGAGGAAGATATTTATATGTAGCAACCACGGGGGTACGAGGTCAAAGGAAAGGGGAATTTGGTATGTGGGTTGAAGAAGATCTTATATGGCCTAAATAAAGCTCCAAGGTAGTGGTATTTGAAGTTTGACATGTTTATTCCAGAACAAGGTTATAGTAGATGCCATTCTGATCATTGTGTTTATTTTAAAATGATAGCAAGTGAAAGTTATATTATCTTGATATTGTATGTATATGACATGCTTGTTGCAGGGTCTAATATGTAGGATATAAATGTGCTCAAGAAGAAATTAGCTAATTAATTTGCAATGAATTATTCGGGTGTTGCAAAGAAAATCCTTGGTATGAGAATAACAAGAGACATGAAAAATCACAAATTGACATAAATGATAGGGTGAGTACATAGAGAAAGGTGTTGGAGAGCTTATAATGTAGAATGAAAAACCATTTAGTACACCTTTGGCCAGCCATTTAAAATTCCTGAGGAAATGTGTCCCAAGACAGGAGGAGATAGAATACATGTCAGGGTCCCTTATTCATCGGCAGTTAGTAGCTTGATGCTCGTGTTTTTTCACATGACAGGATATTGCACATTGACGAGTGGGAGTTGTGAGCAAGTATATGAAAAATCTAGGTAAAGAACATTGGGAGAATGAAATTGGATTCTTAGTTATTTGAGAGGTACTTCTACTAATGCATTATGTTTTTGAGGTTTGAACATTGTTCTATAGGTATTTTTTGATTCATATATGGCAGGTGGTAAATATAGAAGGAGGAGCACCATAGGGTGTGTTGTTTTTTTCTCAGAGTGGAATAGCAGTAAGTTGGATTCCAAAACTACAAAAGGTTATTGCACTTTCAACAATAGAGGAAAAGTATGTTGTTGCTACAGAGGCTAGTAGAAATGTTTGGTTACTATAAGGTTTTATGGAGGTGGGAAAGAAGGCGAGGAGAATAGCAAGTTTGTATTGTGGTGAGTTCAATTCATCTTGCAGAACTAAGACTCCATTCAAAAAGACTGCATATATACATATATATGCCATTTCATATGATCCCATCTTGGAATATGGACATTTGAAGTTGGAAAGATACATACTAGCCGAGATCCTCTAGGACATGTTTTCAAAGGGAGTAACCAAGGAGAAACCAAGTTCAATCTTAGTTTCAATTGGCCTTCAAGAATGAAGATTAATTGTCTTATAAGTATATTGTAATTTCATGTTCAATCCTAAACCGTTCATTATAGGTCACATATCTATGGTAGAGTTATATTGGAATTTTTTCCCTAGAAACCTTCTTTTGGGAAATTATATTACAATTATTTTATTATTTTGAAGATAGTGTATTATAGAGGGACTTTGAGAGAAAGAAGAGGAAGTTACAATGAGTGTATTGTAAGTTGTATCCCTTCATACGCTGGATAACAATAAAGGAAGGAACTGTAGAATTTCTTTGGTGGACCTAACCCACACTGGTTGAACCAGTATATATGTGTCTCTATTGTATTATGTATCTTTTGTGTTTTATTTCTTCATTTGTTTTATTTTATTGCTTTGTGATCCTTCTTTTCTAACTGCTTTATTTGAAATATATTTTCTTCATGAAGTATGGTATGGCTGAGTTGTATGCATGGAAAGGTCCAATGATCATCATAGAAAGAGAATATCATTCTTAAGTAGTTGATCTATGTTTTGGTTGAGTAGTAGAATTTGTAGCAGAAGAAGATTGTAGTAGCATCATATTGTTAGATCCTATAAGATAGGGGGAGACACACCCACAAGAGCATTTATTCTTGTTCCCATTGTTCAAGGAGGAGAGATTCATCATATATAATATAGAGAGATATATTCTTGGAGGGAGAGAATAGAGGCATGTTTCGGGGGATAGATGGTCCGCAGGAAGGGAACATGAGTGATATGTATTCAACATTGCATCATAATTATATCCCTTATTCAAAAGGGAGAGATTGGAAGGAAGCTTCGAGCATCCAGACGAGCAACCCCAAAATGCAGACAGGGGATCAACCCCAAGGAAATAACTAACCTTTTTCATTGATGTCAAGGGAATAGTCCACATTGATGTGAATAAGTGAATATTGATAAAGTAGTACCATGTCACATGTTTCCA
Source organism: Picea sitchensis (assembly GCA_010110895.2). NCBI lineage: Eukaryota > Viridiplantae > Streptophyta > Pinopsida > Pinales > Pinaceae > Picea > Picea sitchensis. The sequence goes on along the minus strand of SNQJ01S0183482.1, from coordinate 16,084 downwards.
TCAATGATTTGTCTTGACATCAATGTTGTTATTTCCATCAATGTCCAAAGGGAGATTGTTGCATTATGTTTTCATTGATGTCAAATGATTGACATCAAAGAGTTGATGTCATGTCATAGTATAGATGACTGTATTAGATTGATATCCTATATGTTGTCATAGATGTAGTTGATTTCAAAGATGTCAAGTGGCGTTATAGTGATGTATTGTCATAGATTTATGTATAGACATGATGATGTAAGGGTTGGTCATTCTTGTTTTGTCATGGATGATAGGAAGTACCAAATAGATTAGAAATACAAAAGTGGATGCTATATGAATGTTGAAATCCCTCATGGGAATATTTTTTTTGAAGTCCAAATGGTTAACTAGTTGATTCATATTAGATGTGTGGTTAAGGAACCAAGGATTGATTGTGGAACAATATAATAGAAGACAGAGTAAATTTGTAAGTGAAACTATTATAGATGGATATTTTTCATCATTCATTTACATTGATATATTGAGCGTCCGTATCTCCTGGAGTTAGAAAGTTATAGCCATGTAAATTTGGGGAATCTCATATATTGTCTAAGTTGGGAACCATGATACAGTTAGAAGGGTTCAGTGGAAGGATTTATTAGTCCAAAGTGGTTAGTCATGGGTTAAGTGGTTTACAACAAAAACAATTAAAAATAAATTAGTTGCAACTAGGCGTGGAGAAAGTTAACTATTTGTGGAGAAAATAGTTATAAGTGGAAAAGTGGATAGAAATTCAGTTAGCAAAATAAGAGGAAGTTGGTTGAAGTTGGTTGGAATGATAAAAAACCTAGAAGAAGCTGCGGAAGTATAAATAATAAATCAAGGATATATTATGGGTGTGAATCTCTTGAAGCATAATAAAAGATATATTCTTGGTAGAATTCATTATAGGTACTCGCAAACCACAGTCAGAAGTTCACAGCAAGTCAGTGTGAAAGTTTTGAAGTTTCGGAAATATTGAAAACCCCTAGTTTATGAGATGTGGAGCCAGGATATCAATGCAATAGAGATGCGTGTATGGTGGATATGATACAATAAGTGTGTACATATAAATTTGGCATTACAATAGGAAGTCCTTACAAGAAAAATCCATAGAAAATTGAGCAAGTGTGAGATGTGCTAGGTTCTTGAAGTTTGAAGAAAGATCCCAGAACAATGGGCTACTAATTCAGATCTACTACAAAATATATGGGTATGGTTAAATATTTCCTTTCTTCATGCTTATATTTTTCATGGAATGGTTGATACTTAAGGAATTGTTTTATAGTTTGTATTGATATGAATAATTTTTGGATTTGGTTGAGTAGTTCAGTTATGTTCTATTTGAGAGATGTCCATGATCTATAATTGTGTATGCATGAGGAGCATACATAAGGTTTTAGATGACATAGATATGTTTGTGATTGGTTATGGTACATATCAAGTAGTGAAAGACAGAGTGTAGTGACAAGATCAAAAGTGGATGTGACATAGGAAGAAAGGGTTTGAAGGGCTAGAAGGTTGAAGTTTCAGAAACCCTAAGTTTTGAAAGTGTACGTAAGCTAACAGTGGGCTAGGGTGAATACATACATGTGTTGTAGTATAGGAAGGTTGTGTACATATGTGGGGTGTAGTATAAACAAGTTGCATACTTGTTGACAATTGGTATCTATTGAGGATTGATTCCTCTTCTCGGTTGGTGTTGAGATTTGCAAGATAAGGTCTTGCATTGAGAGTTGGTGTTCTTGTGGAGTTGTTGCTCTATTTAGTTGTTGTTGAAAACCCCCAAGGATTGTACTCTGTGTGTAAAATAAAATTATACATATATCTTGTGTTCTTCCATTCCTTGTGGTGATGGGTTATTGATGATATTTTTTGTTGAAGATATGTTTACATACAACTTGTTACAAATGAAAGTAATGAATGATGAATAAATGGTGGTTTCTGACTAAAGGTGTTTTGTAGGGAAAATGTCCTGCAGGTTCGCTCACTCTCAGTGTTCATTTCTGTCAACAGAGTATAACTTAGAAAGAATATCATTACAAGAAATATCTTGAAGATGATCTTTGAATATATATATATATATATATATGAGAAGAGAGAGAGAGAGGAGAGAGAGAGAATGAAGTGATCTTCAAGAAACATCTCTCTATATATATGAATTCTTGCAACCAGGGAAACTTTTAAGGATCCCTATTTATCCTAAAGTGTCAAAACCTTGACATACCTTACTAATTAAATTGACAACCATAGAATATATGGTTGATATATTTTAAAATATAAAGAAATGTTTTAAGGATTTTATATAATTTCTAGAAAATTTCCATGATTTCTAGTATATACTAGCACCTATCCTATAAAAATTTGGAGGGACGTTTTGGATAAAAACATGAAAATTAGCCCATGGGAGAAATTTATCCCTTAAACTTTTCCACAGCATAATGGATTGTAAAATAGGTGAATTGAGTAAAATATGAAACTGAATCATTGTATCCATTTGCAATACCATATGACTTGCCCATTGATTTAAATCCATGTCCATAGATTTCCTCAGACTCCTTAAGGGAGAGGTCATTAAGAGACAATGTGTGAAGGGAGAGTGTTAAGGAAGAAATTTTTATAATGGAGTGAACAAGGAAAGAGAGCTTACTAAATGAGGAATGAAAAATATGTAAACAATTGTATCTCTTTGTAGAGATGCCTCACTTTAATAGAAGAGAAACACGAATGAGGAGAAAAGAAGATTGGAAGAGTAGATTGATAAAATAAATAAAATAATAAAAATGAATGGAAGAGGAAATTGGTATAAAGGAATGAAAGGAGAAAAAAGAGTGGAATAGGAAATTTCCAAGAAGAATGGAAGAAAAAATTGCAAATAATAACAGAAGAGGAAATAGCTAAACAAGAATGGAGAAAGGAAATGAATGAGAGGAAATTGCTAAGAATATTGGAAGAGTAAAGGAGAAAGAGGAAGTTGAATGAATTTTCTAGTAAGAATAAAAGAAAATCTATAAAACTATGAATAAAGAGAGGAGGAAATCTTACAAAAAGAAGAGGAGGAGGAAAAACAATAGGAGAGAAAAATGATAAATAAGAATGGGAAAATAAATATACATTGAAAGAGAGATGCAGGAAAATAAGATGAGAAAAGAGATGATAGGTATGGAAGGATGTAGGGTTAGGCTACAATATGAGAGGTTTGAGTGTGTAGTGGTTCAAAATAGGCAGTGACATCTATGACCACACTCAATGGTAGTGGGTACACATTGGCGGATTCTTGGAGGGGTGAATGTTGAATATAACATTATTTTTTCTTTAAATGTTATATTAATGTAGAATTTTCATCCAATAATGAAGCGATGAGAGAAGCGTAAATAATCACACACATATAGTACACAAGAATTTTATGTGTAAATCCAAATGGGAGAAAACCAAGAATGATTTTCTTATATGTCTGAAGAATTACATTCTTTGGAGCTTTCAGCTGCTTTGTTTCCTGGTGCCAGCGGAAGGGAGGCTCCAACCCCCTAGTTTCTTGGGCTACAAGCTGAGGGAAGCTCAAACTCCCCAATTCTCTGGCTACAACTAGAGGGAGACTACAACCCCCTATGTTCTCGGCTGCAACTTGAGAGGTGGCTGCAACCCGTTTCCTTGCGCAATCACGAGTGAGAGTATGTGGTGGAACCAACGTCACACTATCATTTGTGAGACATACCACTATAAACCTGTACTGGCCATCAGACCATGCATCTTGTACCATAAAGAGTTGCATCATCCATCCCTGACTTGTACCAAACAACACGGAATCAACATGTACCATAAACAGAGACATCCAACCATATACCAATCTAACGTCAACTACTCATCTTCATGACTCATATTATGTACCAACATCATCAACTATACACCTCATGTATGTGCCAACTCATCAATACTTGTCTCAACCATGTACTCAACATGTACCTCCAACAAGCCCTCATCAATTTCATTAATACAAATATTATTTGTAGCTCACGTAATGGAGCACAGTTGTGCCATTGTTTATCCCTACAAACCTTCCTTAACTTTAACAGCGAGAGGCGGAATTTTCATCCAAACTTTTCTTTGGTCTCATGCCTAGTTTGGATTAGTCAAACAGCCCTAACTGGAAGTAATCATAGCTTTGAACTGTAATGTATAAAGATATATGAGAATGATGTGTGTTATTCATTGTGTATTTGCAATTTTAATTCCTCTAGGTGTCACTACTTGGAACCTCTCGAGAAAAGGTTATAGCAAAATGGCATGCCTTTAATTTCTGGATTATTCAGAGAGTGACCTTGTAGAGGCGTGCTTGAAGAAATATTTGTTGAATTGATGTGAGAACTATCCTGAAATACTAGAGGCTGTGCCCTAACCAACACATTTGGTCTCACTAAATTTGGATCTATTATGAATAAGTTATGACGTTTTACCCAAAACACCTATTTTTTACTATTTTAGGACTAGCCACAAACCAAATTTTCCATGGAGTCTCAGCAATTCCCCAAAATACAATGACCCTGAGGTGGTACTTTTGGACATGAGACATGGTGGTAAGGTACAGGTGCAGTGTAAACTGATTATAGCAATGGTGAGATGACTTGTAAATAACATACCTTAGAAACATCATCAAAACAATTTATCATCCCTTGAATTCCAACCCTATTTTCTTCACCTTCCCTCAGGTAAATGAGGCTTAGATATCTTGGTTACCCTTATAAACCTATAGATGACTAATATTCTCAATTTTGATTAAAATGAGAGAGCCTAGACTCTTATTTATATTCTCCAAGTAATGAACTTTCTTAAAAAACATCTTCTAGGTCCTTGGCCCCACTTTCCTTATTTTAAGTTCCTTACTTCTAATTTCTCCATTAAATTTATTATTGAAATAATTTATTTTGTATTCACTTTGAATTATAGCCTCATCACTTCACTTTATTATTGCCTTCTAAAATCCCATAAACCACTTTGACTACTTTGACCTTTTGGGGCTTCTAGATGACATGTGAGGTCCTCCAACCCAAATAAGGCCATAAATCTAAAACCGTGAGGAGTTATGTGGCGTTCCATACCACGAGAAATGGAATGACATGTACTATCCATATATAATAGTATTACCTTCAAATATAGAAAAATCATACCATTATACATCAAACAAACTTGGATTCCATTACCCAAACACAGGTACTCCAACTTCACATGGTCATAACTCTCTAGCAGTGAGGAATTATGTGACGTTAATAATACCACGAAATAGGGTGACGAATATCCATATAGGATATTTACCCTGAAAAATTCACTTCTCCTCATCTCATTATTCCACATTTAAAGCATGGGTTCTCTTACTCTATGAAAGCATCTTCTAGGTGGGAGGCTCACCATAATGGGACGACTTTGGAGTTCATCTATTTGCACTTCTTATCAACCATGAAAAACAATAATGATTCTTACATCAAACAATCTTGGGTCATTACCCAAACCTTTGTCTTCTACAGGGCTTTCTTCAGGGTTGACATCATGACAATAACCTTAATCAACAATCTCTCCCTTTGGCATTGATGGAAACACTCTAATGCAATCTTGAAATCCATATCATCATGCTTGCCCTGGGGCCATTGTGCCTCTGTCTGCATCCTAATGCGTCTTCCTCACATGTCCTCTACATTTTGATAAATCAACTCCCCACTGGAACCATGTACGTCCTCTACATGCGATAAATCTCTCCCCCCTTTGTCATGATGGCAAGGTATCTCCATCAGGGGCTGCTCCCCATTATTGAACTATCCTCTTATGGTGTTTCCTCTTGTACATCTAAGACATATAAGATAAGCATTCATTTTGGAGTAGAAATAACTCCAAATCTTTGGTGAAAATATTCAAAGGCTCTCGTGGAAGCGGTTTTGTAACTATGTTGCCACTTGTTCTTTGTTCCCACAATGCCTCAACTTTGATGTTCTTTTACGCCTTTTGTTCAGAGTAGAAATTGTTACTTGATTGGAATGTGCTTCATCTTTGGATGCATCTAAGGTTTTGAGATCTTGATGGCACTTGTATTATCTACAATATATTGGAATGGGCTCATCATGAATCAACACGTATATCTGTCAAGATTTTTGTTTCATCCAAGGGAACCTATGTGCAACGTGGATTGTTTAACATGATATACTCTGCCTCGTTTGTATATAGAGATATTGATGATTCTTTCTTTCTTATCCAACATACCAAACACTCACTAACTAGAATGTTTCTCTATTGGTGCTTCATGGGTCATCAATGCAACATGCCCAATACGCATTTATTAGTAGGCAATGGGGTGATGGATGTTTGTTTTTGGATATGATGAAGTCAGAGCTCTTACGTTTCCTTTGGGATGTCGGAGATCCTCTTTGCTATAATACATGTGATTCCTTTGGTGCTTCAGATCGTTTCACCTTTCCTGACTACCTTCATTACATCTAGATGCAGATGTTGTTGCGGTATGGTAGGTTTCGATGTGACGACTTGTATTGCCTTTTGATCTATATACTTCGAATCATCATCTTTTCTCAACTGGCTGGTTTTATGGAGTGATAGCTGGTTTTCAATCTTCCATTCGAACCTCTTTATCATTTCTATACTTGGTTTGAAATAAAATTCGCTTGGTTGCTTTGATGCGAAGTCCGGAAAGGAAGGATGGTTCTCCAGAGTGACTGACATTTAAAATTCGTTGCATGTCTTTTGAGGAATTTCTAACCAACCTATCATCATCACTACCAAAATATTATCATCAACATAAACTTCAATTAATAAAATGTTACCTCGACTTACCTTGATGTAGAGGTTTTATGCTGCACTTCCTTTTTGAACCCTACCTACTCTGGTCTCATCGGAGTCCTAAGAGTATCATGCTCTAGGAGCCTATTTTTAGACCATACAAGACCTTCCTTAATTTACACACATATTCTATGTTCTTTCACAATTGAGAGAATCCTTGCGGTTGTTCAATGTAGACTTCTTCTTCAAGTTCCCCATTTAGAAAAAGCTAATTTTACATCCATGGAAATAGTTTAACATTTTTGGAACATGCAAAAGCTAAAAAAAATTGGATTTCTTCCATTACGGAAGGCGGGAAGCGATCTCTTCAGAGTCGATTCAGCTAATCTGTGAATATCCTTTACAACACCAATCTAACTGTTCCTTAACACAATCCATCTTCCATTCAATTCGTACGAAAAACCATTTGTACCAATCCACATTCTTATTCTTTGGTCTTGGAACCAATTCTCAAGTGTCATTTCTCTATTTGATCAGTTCTTTCATCCGTGGACTTATTCAAAAATTCATCCTTGTTATTTCTTCAAAACAGTTTAGTTCAATTGTAAATAAGAGTGATAGGTGTAGTTGCTCTGGTGAACAAATTATTCTTCTAATCTCAACTCATGCATATTTGTTCCCAATAATCGGATTTGAAGGATGATTATACGTACTCAATTTCGGTGTATTTAGATACTTCGAACTTTCTCTTCGCCATGGGGTTCTTCATCTTCATCTTCCTCTTCCTACTTATTTTCATCTTCTTCTTGAAAAAGTTGTTAGAATTAGTTGTTTTCTTCTTCCTTTGATTATGAATTAAATGCGTTTCATCAATTGTTAGTTTGATGCTTTCCACAACTTTGTTTAATCTTAGATTGTAACCTTGTATGCTTTCCTTGTAATTGAGTAATCAACAAGTATTCCTTTAATCCCTACGAGTCAAGCTTTCCCATTCTTCATATTCTCTTTTGATGTAGTATTTGCTTCCAAAACTCTAAAGTGCTTCACATTTGTTGGTCTTCTTTCCATGGCTTCATTAGGGATCTTTTTATGGAGTGTTGTTTTGAGAATTTGTACGAATGTGAGCATTGTATGCGCGGTGTCCAAAAAGTATCTATCAACTTTGAATACATTATCATTGTTAGAGCCATTTCTTGTATTTTCATATTCTTTCTTTAAACAACTCCGATGCGTTGGTGGCAACAAAGAATTGCCTTTTTGTTCCATGTTTGTTGTATTAGTCCATAAATTCATTTGAGGTGAATTCTCCTCCATTATCAGATCTTAAACATTTGATTCTTGAATCCATGTCATTTCAACCATTTCTTTATAGATATTGAAGTTTTCAAAAGCTTGACTTGTTCTTGAGAAACTGCTTTGCAATCATTATAGTATAATCATCAAATAATAACATAAGAGGTAATCTCTCACCTTTTAAGCCTTTTGTTGTAGTTGGTCCAAACTAGATCAGTGTACACACAATTTCGATGGTTTGTTGTTGAATATTCCTTTGAGTTTAACTGGATTGTTTTCTTTCCTTGTTAACGATGCTTACATAAGTGTTGGTTGGTTTCGTAATCAGGGCAATTTATCGGTAGCTTCTCTTTTTGTTGACTTTGACAGGGTTGTCAAAGTGTATGTGACCCACGTTGTTCTTACGTGCCTTAGCCAGCTTTCATCTTCCTTTTCTAAGTATACTTTTCATTTCAATTTCTCTTAACACATACATGTTACTTGAAGTTTTAAATTTATGTGCTGACCAATTTCCATGAACCTTCTTTTCTTATCTCACACTTTTGTGAATCGAGAATAACATTATGACCTTGGTTGCACATTTGACTCACTTAAAATATTATGTTTGTATCTTCTGCTAGTAGAACATTTTCTACCTTTTCATTCTTGTTCCCAATTAGATGCATTTTCAATGATTTTGGATGAATCATCATTTTCAAAGGAGGCGGATCCATCTCTTTCCTTTGATAATGTAATAAACTTGTCTCCCATCTTTGTCATGTGTTTTGAAAAACTACTATAAACATACCAACCATGTTTCTTTTGTTTATCATGTAGAGAGCGTTATGCATTCTTCATTATATATTGATCTTGCTTTCTTATCCATGTCGTTTTCTAGGGTTTAGCGTTTGTGACTCTACGTTGAGGGTTCTTTAGGAGGAATTTGTCATTCGCAATTTTTGGCCGTAATGATAAAGGTGATGCATTTATGACATTCCCTTGGGTATCAAAGATTCAAACCTATTGTAATTTATTCTCCGTGTTTCACTGGAACATTGTGAGATAACCCTTTATTGTAATCTAGTAGTTGTTATTGTTCTTGTTTTTAGCTTTGCAATTTACAGCTTTGTGTCCAGAATTATTACATGCATAGCATAGAGCCAAAATATAGTTTGATACACGGTAGTTGAAGATCTTCTGAAAGAGGTTCTCTTATGAATCCTTCTTCTTCTTGGTGCAATCTATGTTGATTAGTCTGAATCTTCTGGAGTGGAGATGTCTGCCCATAATCTTCCTTGTATATTTGATCCCTTTGATTGTTTCTAGATAGATTTTTGGATATGTTTGTTTTTCTGTTGTTTTGGAGCTTGATCTTTTTTTTCTGTCTGATTGTATCAAAGTACGGACTTGTCAAGATGATTTTGAATCTGCGATAATGTCATCTAGAACTTTGGAGCTAATGCATATTTTTCTTTTGAATATCCTTTTTTGAGTGTGACAATCTCTGCTTCCAAGTTGCCAATGATCATGTCCTTTCCTTCTATCTGTTCTTTGAATTCTTCTTCAATTATTTTATCTTCATCAATTTAGAAACTTCAATTTGTGATCATTTGTTCTAGTTCTTGAGTGTCTTTTTATTATCCCCGGATTACGCTGTAGTTTCTTGTTTTTCTTCTTTTCTTGATAACTTCTATGGAACTCATTAGTTCTTCTCGAGAGTCAAAGGAAGATTTATACCTCATGTTTCATATTCATATGCTTCTTCATATTCTTCTTGAGTCTTCTTTATAGAGAGTCTTCTCTTGCCATGAATAGAACTCTCCTTGTTTCAATATCACTGACTTCATCTTCATCCCACGATGATGAAATGTCTTCTTTAGTGCAAAAAATATTTTTTCTTGAAAATTTCTTTGTAGTTCTTTACCTTTATATGTTTGTCTACCTTTTGAGTAACCTTTGTCATTTATCTTTTTTTCTTATAGGGACATTTGTTAGCAAAGAAATGACAATACCATCTAATTAAAACAAATTAAAAGGAAGCTTACCTCTATACCTAGTTGGTTCCCTTGTTCAATCTTTTAGTGAAGTTAGCCCACTTCTTCATCTTAAAGGAACAGCTACTATTGTTATATTATTCTTGTTCCTTTTTCTTTTTTTCTTTTATTTTTTACTTGGATGCTTTGAAAGTACTTCTTTACTATATTTGGTTTTTCCTATTCGGTTCTCATCTCATATAATGTGAAGATTCAAAATATGGATTAAGTCCATTCTTATTGAATTTAGATCTGATCTTTCTTCTAGTGTTGATATCTTAGGGTTGAATCTCATGAGAATATCTTAGTACCTTTTGAACAATTAAAAAATCTTTGATTTCTTCTCCCAATCCTATGATTGCATTCATTGTTTTGTCAGCTAGAGTAAGAAGTAGGCTTCGATATCTTTATCTTCCTTCATTTTTTTAGTTGTTTGAAGGCCCGACCTGCAGCCAAAATTCTGAAGCTTTGCTTCTTTGACTTTTAGATCTCCTTCATAAATATTTGAAGCTTGTCCCAAATCTCTTTATGGATTCTGACGCACAACTTTGGTTAATATTGTTTCACTGAGACCATTCAAAGTGCATTTTGGCTTTGGAATTATTCTCACGGTTTCACAGCTTTGTCATTTGTTGGTGGAACTGTTGGTGCTGTCACCATCATCACAATTGATTGCCAGAGCTTGAAATCCCGGCCTATATATATGGTACCATCCTTATGCTCCAAAAACTTACATGCTTTTGTCCATCAAACTGGTATTCCATTTTTATGAGTTTATACTCTTCATGATCTACCTTTGAGTGGTTAAAAATGATTTATGAAGACACGGTGCAATTGTTGGTTACTGGAGATTGAATGGGTAATGGCATAGTATAATCATTTTTCTTAAAATGTTATATCAATGTAATTCTTATCCAATAATGAAGCGATGAAATAAAAATCGCACACATACGATTACACCAATGTTTGCGATGGAAACCCAGAATAGGGACAAAACCACGTAATTCTTTTTCTTATATGTCTTGAAAATTACATTCATTGGAAGCTTTCAACTTCCTTTGTTTTCCATCTAGCGGAATAAAGGCTTCAACCCTAGTTTCTCGGGCTACAACTTAAGGGAAGCTCAAAATCCCCAATCCTCTGGCTTCTGACGGAGGGCTGGCCCCTAATGTTCTCCGGCTGGCAGAGGTGTCTCTGACCGCACGTCGCGTATAGATCCTGCCGCCGCAGCGGTAGAGTGGGAGATAGTGGAACCAGCGTGTCACTATCACTCACAGGGATATCTTGGTGTAAGCATGTACCAATGAAATTTGAACCATGCATCAACCATGCATCGGCTATACCTCGGCCTGCAATCGGCACATAGCAAACAAATTGCATCATCCATTGCACTAACCGTAATCAACATGTATAAACAAATTAAGTAACCATGTACCAAGTATGTACCAATCATGTCAACTACTCATCAACTATGACTCATCAATATGTGCAAACATCATAACCTATACACCTCATCTATGTGCCAACTCATCAAATACTTGTCTCAACCACATGTACTCAGCTTGTGTATCTCAACCAAAATCCCGCATCAACTTCGTAACTTTAACAACACGAGACTGTCATTTTCATCAAATGTTTCTTTGGTCTCACATGCCCTAGTTAGATTAGTCAACAACCCTAAATTGAAGTAATCATAACTTTGGACATGTAGTAATGAGATCTAAAGGCGATACACAATATTCGGTGTGTTTTATGCATTTCCTCCGGGTGTCACTACTTGGAACCTGTTCAAAGGAGTTATAGCAAAGTAATACCTTGTTTGAATTCTGGATTATTCTGAAATTGACCCTTGTAGAGTGTTCCCACTATATTCATTGAATTGAGTCTAAAACTATTACACATAGCCACTAAATACTGTAACCCTAACCAGCACAAGTTGTCTCCGCTAAAATTTGGATCTGTTATGAAGAGTTGTTGTTTTACCTAAAACTGCTTGTTTTGACTGGTTTCAAGATAACCACAAACTGGTTTCCACAGTCCCTAGTTCTAAAAATACAATGCCCGCATGATAAATTTTTACCACAGATACTTGGTTATGTTTCCTCAATGAATAGAATTACAACGATCTGAATAATTATATAAAATTTATAGCGAAATGGTGAGATAACCTGTAAATAACATACCTTAGAAAGCACCATCAAAATAATTTATCATTGCATTTCGGCCTTCTTTTCTTAAACTTCCCTTAGAAATTAGGATTATATATATCCTTGGTTACCTAAAGACACATATAGATATTCAATATTCTCAAGTTGTGATTAAAATCAGAGAGACTAACATATTATTTATACTCTTCAAGTAACTTCCTTAGAAACATCTTCTAGGTCCTTGGCCCACTTTCCTTATTTTAGGGTTAACCTTATTCTAATTTCTCCATTAAATTTATTGATAGTGTTTATTTTGTATTTAATTTAATTCTTCCCTCATCACTTCTTTCAATTATTTACCTTCTAAAATCCCTTAAATACTTTGATACTTTGACCTTTTGAGGCTTCTAGATGACATGTGGGGTCCTCCAACTGTTAAGGCCATAGCTCTCAAACCATGAGTTTATGTCACATTCCACATACCACCAAATGAATGACATGTATTATCCATCTATAATGATATTACCTTCAAATATAGAAGAATAACATATCATGAATAGGCTTGGGTCCATTGTCAAACCTGGGTTCTCCAACTTCTAGGATAACTCAACTGTGAGGTTATGTGATTATTACCTTTCCTAGGAAATGGTCTTATAAGGACTATCCATCTGGGATAGTTTCCTTGAAAATCTCATTGTCCTTCATCTCATTGTTATTCCTGATGGGCATGGGTTCTCTGCTCCTCAAAGCATCTTCCATGAGGGGATTTCACCATAGGGGACCACTGGAGTTCATCATATTTGCTTCTTATAAACCATGAAAAATAAATAATGATTCATATTTACATCAAATCTTCAGGTCCATTGCAAACCAACGTGCTACGGGCTTTCTTCAAGGGTTATTTATCAATGACAATAACCTTAATCAACAATCTCCCCTTTGGCATTGATGAAAGCAACTTGCTCAGATGCAATACTGAAATCATATCACTCATGCTCCCCTGGAGACCATTACCTCTATCCTCTACATCCCTGATAATTTTTCTCCCCTGGAACCATGCCTTTCTCCTCTACATCTAATAAATCTCCCCAGCACTGTCATCAATGGTAAATGTATCTTTCCATCTGGAGCTACTCCTGACTGAACTTTCCTCTTTTGGTGCTTCCTCATGTACATCCTAAGACATATAAGAGGTATTCAAAATCATTTTTGGATTAGAAATAAATCCAAGTATTTGGCGAGGGTATACAAAGAGGCCTCCCATGGAGTGGTTTTGTGAATATGCCTTTGTTCTTTTGTTCCATACTCGCTCTAATGTTCTTTTCTGCAACTTGTTCCCGTAAGAAGTGATACTAGATCAAAATGTGCTTCGTATGTTGGAGGTGCATCACTGGGTTTTTTTGGATACTGATGGCACTTGTATTATCACAATGTATTGGAATGGGATCATCATACTCAACCCGTATATCTGTCAAGGCTTGTTTCATCCAAAGAACCTGTGCAACATGTTGTTGCTGCAATGTCTCTGTCTCGGCTGTAGATAGAGATACTGATGATTGTTTCTTTCTTAGCCATTATACCAATCACTCACCTAAGTAGAACTTAGCTTGTCCACTGGTGCTTCGTCGGTCATCAATACAACCTGCCAATCACCATCTGTGTAGGCAATAAGTGATAGATCTTTTCCTTTTGGATACTACATAATCCGACTCTTTTGTTCCTTTAGGATATCTGAAAATCCTCTTTACTGCCATAACATGTGTTTATTTTGGTGCTTCTTGAAATATTGTAACCTGTTTAATTGTTTGCATCACATCTGGTCTTGAGGATCAAAGAATCCATATCCTAGCTGACTCAATATGTAGAGTCTGTGATATTCTTCCTTATATTCATAATCTTTTCTAAACTTACAACTTGTTTGCATGGGGTGATACTTTGTATTTCCTCTGATCCATATACTTTGAATCATAATCTTTTCTAAACTTACAACTTGTTTGCATGGGAGTGATAACTGGTTTGCAATATTCCATTTTGAACCTCTTTGGCATTTCTCTGATATACTTGGTTTGAGAAATAAAAATTCCTTGGTTGCTTTGATGTATCTGAAGTCCCAGAAGGAAGGATAGTTCTCCAAGTAACGACATTTCAAATTCATTCTGCATGTGTTTTGCAAATGTTTGGCTTAACCTATCATCATCACTACCAAAAATAATATCATCAACATAAACTTCAATTAATAAAATATTACCTTAAATTACCTTGATGTAGAAGTTGTTGTCTACACTTCCTTCTCTGAACTCTGTCTGTTGCAGATACTTATCCAGTCTGGAGTACCAGGCTCTAAGAGCCTGTTTTAGACCATACAAGGCCTTCTTTAATTTACACACATATTCTATGTTCTGTGACAACTGAAATCCTTATGGTTGTTCAATGTAGACTTATTGTTCAAGTTCCCCATTCAGAAAAGTTGATTTTACATCCATCTAATATACTTTAACATTTTTGGAGCATGCATAAGCTAAAAGCAAACAAATTGCTTCCATTCTGGAAACTGCGGAAAATGTCTCTTCAAAGGTGATTCCTTCAATCTCTGCATATCCTTTACATACCAATCTAGTTTTGTTCCTTGTAACCTACCCATCTTCATTCAATTTATTCCTGAAAACCCATTTTGTGCCAATCACATTATTATTCTTTGGTATTGGAACCAATTCCCAAGTGCCATTTTTCTCTATTTGATCATATTCTTCATCCATGGCCTTACTCCAAAATTCATCCTTGTTGGCTTCTTCAAAATAGATTGGTTCAATTGTAGATAAGAGTGCTAGGTGTGTTTTTTCTGGTGAACATATTTTTCTTCTAGTCTCAAGTCCTACATCTTTGTTCCAATAATCTAATCTAAAGGATGATTCTTCTGTACTCGTTTGCTAGGTGTCTTTGGAGATACTTGTTGAACTTTATCTTTTGGTTCTGTCAGATTCTCTTCATCTTCCTCTTCCTCTTCTACTTCTTTTTCATCTTCTTCTTCGAAAAGTTGTTCCATTGATTTTTTTTCTTATTCCTTTGATTCTGGTCTACCTGTTTCATCAATTGTTACGTTGATTCTTTCCACAACTTTGTTTAATCTTAGATTGTAACACTTGTATGTTTTCCTTGTACTTGAGTAACCAACAAGTATTCCTTTTTCCACACGAGAGTCAAACTTTCCCATTCTACCATCTGCTCTTTTGATGTAGCATTTGCTTCCAAAAAAAGTGCTTCACATTTGTTGGTCTTCTTTTCCATAGCTCGTAGGGAGTTTTATCAGTGTTGTTTTTTAGCATTACTCTATTTTTAATTTGAATTGTTGTATGCGTTGCTCGTGTCGAAAAAATATCTGTCAACTTTGAATCCATTATCATTGTTCAAGCCATTTCTTGTATTGTCGTGTTCTTTCTTTCAACAACTCCATTCTGTTGAGGTGTCCTAGCGACAGAGAATTGCCTTTTTATTCCATGATTGCTGCAGTAGTCCATAAATTCCTTTCAGGTGAATTTTCCTCCATTATATGATCTTAAGCATTTGATTCTTGAATCCATCTCATTTTCAACCATTTCCTTGTAGATATTGAAGTTTTCAAAATCTTATGACCTGTTCTTGAGAAAGAAAACTACAATCATTCTTGTATAATCATCAACTAATAACATAAAGTATCTCTCAACTTTTAAGCCTTTTTTTGTAGTTAGTCCTACTAGATCAATATGCACAATTTCCAGTGGTTTTGTTGTTGAATATTCCTTTGATTTGAACACGGTCTTTGTTTGCTTTCCTTGTTGTCAATGCTTGCATAAAGTGTTGGTTGGTTTCGTGATCTGG